>JAAGKR010011161.1:3186-20275 GCA_011419295.1 Clarias macrocephalus | reverse complement strand
AAGCTGTTACTGAGTGACATTAGAATTACATAACACACCACGTTATCAGGCACTAAAATCCTTGTTTTAAAGCAATGGCTGCACTAGGATGCCTTTAAATTTAATTATAAGCAGTGCAATGACACACACATGCACTTACCTATGCATATACAGTATTGTCTATATGTACGCGCAAGCACACAAATGTGTGCTCACATGAATAAGTCCAGAGTGTTAGTTCGGTACAGCTGCTTTTTGGACAATGTCCATTACTGAAAGCATAGTGACCATAATTTTATGCTTTATTGCAGTGTGAGGTTTCTTTTAGGGTTTTGTTACTGTTTCAACACACTTCACTGAACCTTATCCTTCTTTAACCAGCTTTATTTCAGTTCAGCACACTGAGTGTACAGTATACTGCAGCATTTTATTCAGTCCTGTAATGTGCAATGTAGTTTTTGTAATGGACTCTGAGGTAATCAGTGAAAAAAGAAAAAATCTGTGGCAAAATTATAAATATAGTCATTTGTTTTGTTTTTTTTCAGGTCATGTGTAAGAGTGATCATTTTTGGAAGTGTTCTTGTAGAATGAGTTGTTTTTAAAGGTAAGTATGAGATGTTTTGAAAGTATTAGTGGATTTTGGATATGAAGTTACATTAACTTCTAGGCTCAGCTGTACAGTATGTTAGTAAAGCCAACTGTCTGAACAGTTAAAAAAAAAAAACATATGCTGACTGAAATGTGGAATACTGTAAGTCACTAACTCATTCAGTGAGAATGGATTTCTTTTTCTGCAGGGCAGTAGGTTAACTTGAGTTTGTGCCCCTCCTTGTGGTCCTTGATTACTCCTCTCCAATAATAGCATGTGTGTTAGTTACTATAAAGATCAATTTTTATACGTTATTCAAAAATCCTGAATTAAAATATTGTTGAGGATTCTTTGGAGGCTCTTTGACCTATGGACAAAAGTATTTGGCCAAACCTGTTAATTATTGCATTCAGGTGTTTCAGTCAGGCCCCTTATCCCCAGTGAAGGGCAATCTTAATTCTCTAGCATACCAAGACATTTTGGACAATGCTATCTTTCTAACTTTGTCCCATTTGGGGAAGGCCCTTTTCTATTCCAACATGACTCTGCCCCAGTACACAAAGCAAGAACTATAAGACATGGTTTGATGAGTTCAATGTGGTAGAACTTGACTGGCCACAACGGAGCCCTGACCATCAAGCACCTTTGGTATGAATGGAGATTGCGAGCCAGGCCTTGTCATCCATCACTGACTGACCTCATAAATGTCATGTAGAATGACTCCAAAATATTGTGGACAGACTTCCAAGAAGAGTCAAAGCTGTTATAGCTGCAAAAGGGAGACCAACTCCATATTGAAGTATATGTATTGGATACAATGTCATTGCAGGTTTGGGAAAATACTTTTGTCCATATTGGGTATTTCAAGCAGCTCGTTTTATAGCAGTGGTGGCAGTAAAAAGTGGAGGTCCAGTGGTGAATCACTGTGAAGTACCTGGTTCAGCTAATCCTAGCTATTAAGGTTCTTAACACAAATGAATCCTAACACAATAAGCTGTGGTAGATAAACCTCAGACTTCACAAACACTGATATACAACAAATGAACAAGGTAGAATTGTACTTATTTAAATATAAAAGACAAATTCTGTCAATTTTTTAAACAAAGTCCATGTTTGTTTAATTATTAGTCTTCATTTTATCCTGTTTAAATAATATTAGATTCTTTCTGTAGAACCAGCACTTTGTTTGGTTTTGGAGTTATTTTGCTCAGTTTTGAAAAGTAGCTGCAGTTTGCTGAACGTTGAATTTGCATGGATTTTTAATGGTGTTGTCATTCAGTGCATTTGTATCATTTTGTGGCAGTGAAGATTGATGCACAGTTTAGTCCACATAGATTTAGCACCATAATGTTGTGCTAAGTTTGTGAAACTTAGCAATGCATTTATATGATTACACATGTAAAAATTTGAGCCTATGTAAAAATATTGAAACAGAGGTATTAATCCTAATTAAATTTACATGAATTCACATTCTTGTTTGTAAATTAGTTTATTTGGTTTTGCATGTAAAGTGTAAAAGCAATGAAAGGCTGAGTTTACTTCAGTTCACATAGACTGCTGTTATGCTATCTGTGTAAAGAGAAAACTCAGTGCATACAGTATGTGTAACTGACTAACACATACAGTCTGTAAAGAAGTTTTGGGTGCTGACAATAGGTGGCAATATGTGCTTAATTTAGCATTTTGGAATAGTGCTCCTGACACCCTGTGATGGAGAAGTAATGCAAACACAAACATAATAAATATACTGATCAGCCATAACATTATGAATACCTGCCTAATATTAAGTATTAAATTAAATTAATTAATTAATTTAAATAGCCTTGACACGTCCACGCATGGACTCCACAAGTCCGAAGGCATGCTGTGGTATCTGGTACCAGTTCTGTAAGTTGTGAAGTGGTGTGTCCATGAATTTAACTTGTTTATCTATCAAATCCCAGAAATGCTTAATTGAAATCTGGATAATATTGAATAATATTAAAAATCTGGATGCCAAGCCAACACCACAGACTCATTGCAGTGTTCCTCAAACCATTCTTAAAGCAATTTTGTAGTGTGGCAGGACACATTATCTTGCTGTAAGAGGCCAATGCCTTAGGGAATGGCATTTCCATGAAGGGGTGTATTTGGTCAGCAATAGTATTTAGGTCAGTGTTACATATCAAAGTATCATCCACATGAATATAACCCAGAAGAACCTTTCCCAGTGCATTGCATTGCCTCTGCTGGCTTGCCTTCCTCACATAGTGCATCCTGGTGCCATTTCTTTCCCAGGTAAGTGATGCACACACACCTTGCAATCTACAACGATGAAAACAAAAGTATAATTTATCGGACCAGGCCACCTACTTCTATTGCTCCTTGGTCCATTTCTGATGCTCATATGCCCATTATAGGAACTGTTGGCAGTGGACACTGATCAGCATTAGAACCCTGATGGTCTGTGGCTACACAGCTCCATAAATTTTGAGATTCAGAATTTGTGATTCAGTAGCACATCTATTGGATCAGAACACACGGGCAAGCCTTCACTCCCCACCAGTGTTGGGGAACGTTACTTTGTAAAGTAACTAATTACATTACATAATTACTGTCCTTAAAAAGTAATCAGTTGCATTATTGCATTACTTTCTGATAAAAATAACTAGTTTGAGTACTTTTCCATTACAGAAAATGAAAACTCCTTTGTGCTTCCTCATGCATGTTGTTTTAGTCAAGACCTTTATAATTATTCTACCATCATCACTCAGGGAAGTTTGGCCCATAATCTGTTCACTACTAATACCCCTATCTCACCTACGCGGTTTTGCGCGGGGTCCGTAAGTACGGTTCATCATGAGATCGTGAGAGAGGGGTATAACAGCAGGAATAACAGGGGGGGGGGGGTATTAGGGGCGGGGCTTGTAGGACGGCTTTCACACACACACACACACACACACACACACACACACACACACACACACACACACACACACACATGCCAGTGGTTTGGGAATGACTGCTGTCTGGTTCACGGATTACATAAATTGTCTGAATAACGGATTACATTTTTAAAAACATAACTGAGTACTTAAATTGCAGACCTAACTCGTTAGATTACTCGTTATACCAAAAAAGTAATCCAAGTACTCTAACGCATTACACCCAACACTGCTCCCCACTCCTCACCAGTTCATTGGTTTTCTTTCCTTGGAGCACTTTTGGTAGGTCCTGACCACTGCAGACCAGGAACACCCCACAAGGGCGGCAGTTTTGGAGTTGCTCTGACCCAGTTATGAAGAAGAACATTCTGTTAAAGCACACTTTGAGAAATGGACAATAGATGGCAACATGCACCTATTTTTTACTTAGAAAATCATTTAACTCGAACCCCCTGGTGGAGAAGTATTGCAAAAGTATAGTACAGTAAAAGTACATATACAGTACACATTATATACTCTACAGCATATTAGGAATGTTCATAGCCACAGGGTATGCAATGATTTGCTATAATTTTCATTTCTAACCTGTGTCCATGATGCTCACAAAAACATATCAGTAGTGTGTACTTAGAAAGAATAACACAGTAATGAGCATGAGTTAAACAGATAACCCAGGATAAACCTGTTACTGAAGATGAATGAATGTTTTTATTTTTGTTTTAAGAACTGTAGCATATAGTTGTGCGTTTTTGTGATTAATAAATGTATCTTAGATAAAAATCATGTTAAAAAATGTTAAACAATTAAAAAACATAATTCATTAATTTGTAAGAAAATGCAACTATGTTATAAACTTAATATTTTATTACCGCTTTAATACCGTTATATTTGATTACAGTGAAGCTTCAAAGTAGCTAAAATGAACTATATCAATTCATGTTGTTTTTAAAAGTCATAATTCCTGTTTGTTGTTTCTGTCTGTGTCACTTACTGGTGCAAGCATGGTACATAATTAGCACCAGATTTCTGCATGTGCAACCTGTCTTTATGCAAAATGCAAAGGGTGCATGCATCAGTTTTCCTGTCCTCATTTCTGTCACCACACACACACACACACACACACACACACACACACACACACACACACGCGCGCGCGCGCTATCTGCCTTGTTTACCTCTCAGCAGAGAAAAACAACCGCAGACGTTTCTGACGTAGGCAGGAAGTCAGCAGTCATTTCTCATTTCGTGCGCACCCACTTCCTTAGGAAAATAATTCACTGTAGCAAAACCATCAGCAAATCTCACCCCACTTACCTACTTTTAATATGACACCAAGCTGAAAGCACACATGCTTTAAAGATCTATATCTTTTGATTTCCAAACGCCTGAGAGTCAAATAAGGATAAACAAAATTTAAAAAAAAACTAAATAAAAAATAAAATGCATAAAACTAAAGTTACTCATTACTTTGTTAGAGACAATTAAACTGCTTGTTTCTTCCTGTGCATAGAACACATAGTGTAATATGGCACACACCTTAAGAAATAAAGTGTCACCCATATGTAGTAATATGTTTCTCTGCAACTAAATGAAGGGCATTGGTGGATCAGTGGTAGGTGTTTCATCTGCCATGTGGAAGGCCTGGGTTTAATTTCCAGTCAGTGCATGTAGTGCTGGTCCCAAGCCTGGATAAAATGAGAGGGTTGTGTCATGAAGGGCATTTACTGTAAAACCTGCGTGGACTGGATGGTCCGCTGTGGCGACCCCTTGCCACGAGCAACTGAAAGGCCAACAACATTTCTCTGCAACTAAATGGATACGACGAATACCTGATATTAAGAGCAACACTGAAATATACTTTATGTCCTTTACTGTCCAAATGTTCTAGGCAGCATTTTATATGCATTTTGTCATAGATGTTTGTTCAATATATCAATTAAAATGTAAAAGAGCCAATTTTATGAATCAAAACACTTATTTTAAAACATTTACGTGCTACAGGAACAAATAATGTTTAACTTAGCCTTCTAGTAAAAAACACTGAAACAAGTGCAAAGCCAAAATGTCCAAGAGAAATGTGGCACATTCTCTCACTGTGTGTAAATACTTACTATTCTTTATTGTCCATGGTAATATGTAGCAGTTGTTCATTCAATTCATTTTTAATGCATTTTTCCTTTTACCATTTCTTTCCATGTGACTTTTACACTGTATTAATATCATTGATCTTATTAGGGGTCCAAGAACAAAGTGATTGCAGCTATTTTGTTTTTAATAATTTTTTTCTTCATTTTTAAGTTAATGTAGACCAAAACATAGGTGCTACAGTCATGAAAGGTGGTCAGTAGGTAGAAGTTCCTTCCACTACTCAGTCAAGAGAGAAATTATTATTATTATTATTTAAATGTTTTTGAATAATATCTAGGAAAACAGTAGTGAAAAAAGTCCTTCGTTCAACTAATTTCCTCGGGTTCTCCCATCCACCATTTACTATCTAATTTGGTAAATATTCAAAACTCATTTTTTTGTGAAATGGTCCCAATATTACTGCATCATCTTCCCATTACTCATGTGCTGTCACTCTGGACCTTTGCCAATGTACCTTTTAGTAACTAGCATTTGTGAACAATATTGCCACCACATGCCAATCACTTCAAGATAGGCAGAGACTAATATACTTATACGAACTTGAATTATTGATTTGAATGAATCATGAAAGACATATAAAAAACAGTATTTTGAAATATTTTAAAACATTTGGGATAAGGTCATGAATGCAGAGTAAAATTAACTTTGTTTCTCAGGAGTCCAATCAAGCTGAAGTTTTTGTGCTTAAGTGGATTTTCTCTGCCATGTGCCAATCAGGTTTCTACAGGCCTTTTACAAGATAAACACTTATTGTCACTACTGCACCCTGATTGTGCCAGAGGGTTGTGCTATTCGTGGTATTGCACTTATAAACAGATCTCTTGAATAATAAGGTGTACAGTGAAACTTCTATTTTCCATGCTTCATTTCCTTAAAACATAAAATGTGCCTTTTGTAGTAATAGCTCCACCCACTCACATTTATTATAATTTGGTAAATATGCACAGCCTGTATTTGGAACCTTTTTACGTTTTTAAAAATTCTTGCATCACATGACAATGTTTGAACCTCAATAATTCATGCTAAATATTTTGAACATTATGCCTACCACATCCCATTTAATTATTAAATGGCTTAATTTACTTAGCAGACTATAAAAGAGGATTACAGTATCTTTGCTCTATTATCACCCAACATGGACAATGTGTCCTTTGAGCAATTCTTTAGCAGCTGATGCAATCTCACTTAAACTGATGCCTAGCGCTGATATTCATGTCTACACATGTAAAAACCAAGCCTGTAAAGCCTGTAAGTGTGAAACTCTTATCTTATTAAAAGCTTGTTAAAGATTTTTTTAATTATATCGCTGTTACTTCTCAGTTAATAACTGCAGAAAATATTTTAATAATATTTTAAAATATATATTTCAGCAAAAGCACTTTTTAAATGTATTCTCATGAAACCTAAAAGGCTTATTCAGTACAGAATGCTGAGGTTATCCTCTGAGGAGGTTATCATCCATGACAGGTGGGGGTCAAGTCTTTCAACAAATGTTTTTCAGACACTGTAAATCCTATTCAGAATGGAATCTCTGCACTAATGTGTCTGAGTGGTTTTCTGAATCAAAAAAGTCAGCTACACATTGAGTCACCATTATGGAACTTGGACTATGGAACTTTAGTGTTATATGCAACTTGGCCAGATTTATCCAATAGGGTACTATTCTACTGCAGATTGCAAATGATTCTGTAAATCAGTCTGTGAAACACAGCTAAACATTTGTGTGTGTGTGTGTGTGTGTGTGTGTGTGTGTGTGTGTGTGTGTGTGTGTGTGTGTGTGTGTGTGTGTGTGTGTGTGTGTGTGTGTGTGTGTGTTTGATTGATTGATTGATTGATTGATTTGTTGCATACTTATGTATTCTTCTTCTTGGTTTATATAATAAAGTGTTACCAAAATTAATTACGTTTGTAATGTAATTTTACTTGTGTGGAATAATTTTAGTCCATTATTATTATTATTATTATTATTATTATTATTATTATTATTATTATTATTGGTGTTGTTACTGTTGCTATTAGTAGGAGTAGTATCATAATGCTATCCTTGCTATAAATTTTAATTATATACTATGAGTTAGTTTATAATTCAGTTTGTCCAAAGTTTATTCTCCATAGATTTTAACAAAATTAAATAGTAACATTAAATAGTAATTATTACTGAGCTGCATATATCCTTGATCAGATTATAGATCAAAGAAATGTATTTTTTGCAAACATGAGAAGAGCATACTAATATGGTGTTACAAGAAATAAATGATGTTTTGAAAAGCAGCCATTCTTATTATTAGTCATGGAATTAAATCAGTCATATACATACGCCAGCTTGTACCGGGGGAAAAAGTTTAACTTCTAACAAAAAATATCACGTTTTATGTTATATAGTTTATATAGTTGTGTTGTGAATATGCTCTGCAAAACAATGTTGAGGATTGCAGTACACCTAATGGCATAAAACATCACTGATATATTCTATTCTGATAAAAAATTTAAAAAATATAGCATTACACTTTATGCTCCCAAATTAGGTGTATTGTGAACAGGCAATCCAAAATACTGTTGAAAACTGCAGTATGAAACTCTCCCCGACCATCATCACCAACTGATAACATAAAATTCATGGTAAAACTTTTTAACAGTTCATTATTGATTGCTTGATATCATTACATATATTCCATACAACGTAACTCAGAAAGCTCAATTTTATTTCATTGCATGATTTACATGAAGATCCTGCACGTCAAATTATTCAGTGTTGAATTAACACCCAACAGTGTTTATATAAGACTAGTAAGATCAACGGTGGGGATTTTACTGTGTAATGCATTAAATAAACACTGGGGATTTTACCATGTATTATTATTATTATTTTATAACTCTTGTAGCATATATGCAAACAAAATGTAAAAGTGACCTGCCTTTTTATCAGCTGACACTCCAAAACGCACACACACACACACACACACACACACACACACACACACACACACACACACACACACACACACACACACTCAAGACCTCAAATATTTATGGTTTTCCAACAAATATTGGCAGATTGCCTTTTAGGTCAATATTTAAACTATATATATATATTTTTTTTTTATGTAATAATTACATTTTATATTTAGATTATATACAGCATATTTTTTTAATTAATTACATTAACTGTTCATGACACAGTGTCCCTCATTTTAAAAGGGGTGAGCGAAATTAATTTAATGTATTATAATAATAACTATTATTATAATGTAATATTTAAGAAGTTTAATATAATTGAACATTTGCTTCAAAAATAGTTTTAAGCCACAGACACAGCTGGAAGTGTGGGATTGTATTGAAATGGAAAACATGTGCTATGGATGTGGCTTTGGGCATTATGCAGGCACTATGCAGGTGTATATGCGAAGAACAACATGGTAGTAGCTCTGCAGCTGGCTGAACTAGAGAGCACCATTTCCGTTTTAGACACACTTTTGGTTTTAAGACCAAGGAACAACACTCCGCACTTCCTGGATGTTGTGGGCGTACTTAGCGTTGGTGGGGACATTTTTTTTTTCTGACATGTTTCATGTTATAAGAACATGAATAAATATGAAGGACCAACTGTAACAGGTGCTGTGTGATTCCCTACTAGCCACTAGGGGTGGCATTTGCAAACGGTGGTTTCTTTATTACAATTATTAAGTAGTAGGAAGAGTAACAGTAGCAGTAGGAGGTAAATTATGGTGTTACAAGAAATAGATGATGACTGAAAAGTAGTTACTCTCATTACTAGTCATGGAATAAAATCAGTCATACACATAAGCCAGCTTGTAGCAGGGGAAAAAAATAACTTATGTCTAGCAATTGTGTTGTGAACAAGCACCGCAAACTATCTTGAGGAATTACAGTACATCCTATAGAAAACAATTTACAGTAAAACATTTTTTCGGGTTTGTTATCATTGATATGTTATTTGAATATGTCCTGTATTTTCTGCCAGCACACACACACACACACACACATACACACACACACACACACACACACACACACACACACACACGCACACACACACACATAACACATATACATGAATGGTTCAATTATTTTCATTTTCTTTTAAAATAATATATTACATAATTTTTGGGGGGCACAATGTCCCTCAATTTAAGATTCATTTTTAAGATTTAAGATTATTATTATTGTAACAAGGAATATTGTTATTAAATTATATTAACAAGGAGTGCTATAATGAGGTGAAAAGTTGCAAAATAACATGAATATACTGTTTGTATGTACAAACAATCAAAATAAAACTAATTAGTATATATGATTGTCTATACAGGTGGCGACTTACAGTGAGTAACTGTAGACAGCTGGAAGTGTGGGATTGTGCTGGAATGGAAAACATGTGCTATGGATGTGGCTTTGGGCATTATGCAGGCACTATGCAGGTGTATTTGAGAAGAACAACATGCCAGTAGTTCTGCAGCTGGCTGATCTAGAGAGCACCATTTCCGTTTCACACACATTTTTAGCTTTTAGACCATGGAACAACACTCCGCACTTCCTGGATGTTGTGGGCGCAGTTAGTGTTGGTGGTGACATTTTTTCTAACGTGAAATTTTATAAGCACATGAATAAATATGAAGGAACGTTTCAGGACTGAATGATAAGGCCATTAGCAGAAGCTGAGGTGTGGCTATCCGTAACAGGTGGCTTTAGGTTTTTAAAAAATTGTAAAAATCACACCAATGTTTGAAGTTAACATTTGGTGTTGTGCATCGTTAATCTGAGTGGTTTTCTGCTAGCCACTAGGGCTGATATTTGCAATGGGTGTTTTTCTTCCACATATTGTAAATAGCTGTACTTATGATTTTTTTCTTTCTCTCTTTCTTTCTTTCTTTCTTCCTTCCTTCCTCTTCCTCTTCTTCTTCTTCTTATTATTATTATTATTAGTAGTAGTAGTAGTAGTAGTAGTAGTAGTAGTAGAGTCGCATACTAATACTATTAATACTAAACTCATTAGTTTCAGGGCAAATTCATCCAAAGGTTATCCTCTAAAAGTATTACCAAAATGAAGTAAACACATCACTGAATTACAAAGAAATGTCACAATGTTTAGCAAATGTTGAAAAAGCATGGTGTTACCAGAAGAAATTATGTCTCAAAAATACTCTCACTATTAGTCATGGAATAAAACCTGCTACTGAAGCAGTCATACACTTAAGCCAGCTAACTATCGGAAAAAATAACTATTATGATAATTTCATCAACAAACTAACTGAAAACATTAAGCTTTAGGTATTTTCCTATTTGTGTTATGAGAAAAAAATTATAAAGCAACACAATGTTCTTTTAGGACTGGAGTACAATCCTCTAATCTGTGAAATAAAGTTCATTGTATAACTATTTTATAGATATACATTCATACTGTACATGTAAAAACTGATTTATAGAAATAAAATGAATTGTATACCTCAGTTGTTTACTATGTTATACTACTCATTTCAACACAAATAATTATAAAAATCTAATCATTTTCAGGTTATTCATTTATCTAGTTTTTGTTCCTTTTGTTTTTCAAAGATTTTGATGTAATCTTTTCTTAGGCTGTGTGCTACTGTAGGTTGTACAAATGAATATTTCCTTTAATGCTGCAGATTTTTACTAAAGTTTATTGTAACTATGTCAGAACATGTGAAAAATGTAGTAATGTATATATTTACATAGGCAGTTATTGCTGCAAATAGAAATGCCAAAAGTAGCATTTAGGGTATAAGATATGACCTGTTTTCATTTTATTTAAAAGGAATATATGAATCTATAAATATAAGTAAATAAGTAAAACATACATATGTATATAATTATTACAAAAGTATATGATTGTTGTAACACTGGCTTAAAATAATACAAATTAAAAGTGCTGAGTTTATTATTATTATTATTATATCCTCTAAAATTATTTTATCTGTACGCTGTAAAAAATCAATCTGTACTTATAGTGATAATAGAAGAACACTACAGATCAGATGTCGTTATCGATGTTGCAGTCAATAAAACACCATACACACATATCAACCATATAATAACTAATTTGCTTTAAAATAAATGTAAGGCAACATAAGCCAGCAGGAAGAGTGTGAGATTTTACTGGAATGGAAAACATCTGTTATGGATGTGGCCTGTGGGCTCTAATCCAGTGTGTGTGCGCGTACAGTGTGTGTGTGTGTGTGTGTGTGTGTGTGTGTGTGTGTGTGTGTGTGTGTGTGTGTGTGTGTGTGTGTGTGTGTGTGTGTGTGTGTGTGTGTGTGTGTGTGTGTGTGTGTCATGGCAAGAGCTCTGCAGCTGGCTGAACTAGAGAGCACAGTTTCCTTTTCAGACACACTTCTGGTTTTTATACCTTGGAACGACACTGCAGCACTTCCCGGATGTTGTGGGCACAATCAGCATCGTTAGTAACAACTTTTTTTTTTTCTTCCATAACATTTATAAAGGTTATAAGAACACAAATGCATATTACAATTATTTTAAAAACCATTTAACAACCATTAACCATTTATTGATGAACACAAAACATTCTCAGTTATTTAGTGAACACAGTAGTTCTCTCAGAACCTTCACGGTGTGTTCGGACACTTTTCATCAAATTGAGCTACAGTGGCTCCTCTGTTGGAACCAGTTCACCACTTTTACTTCCTTGGGCCACTTTTGGAAGGTCCTGACCATTATAGACTGGGAACATCCCACAAGAGCTGAAATTTAAGAGTTTACTAACCCATTATAATTTGGCCCATGATTTGGTGGCAAAAGGGGGGAACTAATCAATTTTAGGTGGGTGGTCATAATGTTGTGCCTGATTGGTGTATATCAGTGTAAGACATAATACAAAATATATAATATATAATATAGAAGCCCAAATCTCGTAGACAATATAATTTTGATATAAATGTTACTAGTTTAAATGAGTGTCATATATTGTAGGATACATAGAAATATTTTTTGGACAAGGCTTATTTGTCACATTTTCTTTAACATTATTGTATTTTTTCCTTTTATTTGAACATTTAAATATTGGTAAGTGTACAATTTCTAATCATTTTACGAAACCTTTCGCATCACACATGGCAGTTTCGTGCCAAACAGCCATCTTGCTGTTTAATGTCGTACCACTTCTCTGTGTAGAGTCATGAGCAGAGCGTCTTCATAGTGTGAACCTATTAGGTCGCCAATTCGTTTAAGCGATGTCAGAGTGAACAATTGCTGCTATTCTATGGAATAAAATCACTGTAAAAAATAATTGTGCGTAAAAAAGAAGCTAGTGTGTAATTCTGTGTCTTGTCCGAGTTGGATTCCAAAATCTAATGGTTACAGATACGAGATTTTGTGTGTTTCTTACAGTACAACTCTGAAATATACGACTCTGAGAAAGACACAAAACTCGTTTTTACAACTCCTCTGTTACACGGACGAATTGCGAAATTACACCCACGAATGTTGTATGTTACACACACTGTATTGTGTGTTACAACACAGGCATTACTATCCGAATATTTTGTGTAGTAGTTGATAGTTTTGTTAATTTATGGTGTTAATTTTATGTCGTATGTATGTAGCACAATGGTCCAGGAGAAACGTTGTTGTTTTTTTTTACTGTGTACTGAACTGTATATGGTTGAAATGACAAAAAAAGCCTTCATGACTTGACTTGACCCAAGACCCATCCCTGTACCTTGTGCAGATGATCAGTCTGTCCCTGCTGTTATTTCGGGAGAGAAGTTGCTTCTTTGAACCGCTTCTTGAAATGTATGAAGGTGAACGCTACAGTACCAGTTTCAGGTTATACCACTACAAAAGAACAGAAACAATTTATGTATGATAATTTTAAATACAGTGCAATATAAAATTTTATTTTACATATTAAACTACAATATTTGTGGTTGTTGTTGTTGTTTTTTTCTTACATTAAAATGTGACCATTGCTGTAACACTTACAGGGCAGCGGCAAAACATAAACAAAATAATAATGTCTCATCCCGGTTATATCAATACAGATTCCAGGTGTAATTCACAAAATTCAATTTATATGAATACATAGTTCTGTATGGAAAAATATAGCAGGTACATGTCTCATTCAGTCTGCTACAGAATTCCTATTGGGATCATCTCATACAGTGTTACAAGTAATAATTAGTAAAAGGTCACTACAATAATTGCCTACAGTTTTTGTAATTTCAGCAAATAAAATAGTGGTATTTTCTTTTCTTTTTTTTCACTTGGTATAACCTAAACCTAAAATGTACTTCATTGGGATTATTACCCATGAATCTTCATACATACAGTATCATACCAGAGGGAGTGCTGTTGTGCTCGTTATCAGCATGGCTTGATGCGGTCTTTTGATTTGTTGATTTGTTGGTTGATTTGTTCTTGTTTTTTTTAATAACAAATTTGTTAACATCAAATAATAAATTTAGGCTTTGAATTCAGGGAGTTTAATAAACATTGATGCAGGTGATGAGCTACAGAATATCACATCAGCAACCAGAATATTTTACTCCCCTTCCCCTACTAAACTCATTTCACTGATCTCTTTTGCAAAATCATTAGCAAAAGAGAAATAAGTGAATATGAATACGTACCAAATCTTTGAAATTTATTATTATTAAACACCTAATTAAGACCCTTAATAACAGTCAGCTCTTCAGCTATTTACCAATCAAGCCTCCTCTTCTTTATCTCCAAGAGCCTAGAAAAGGTTGGAGCTATGCTTATATCTACATACTGTAGGAATAACATACATGAAATATGTCAATCAGGATTTCCATCGTTTCATAGCACAGACACACTGCTGGTTAAAGTTGTAAATGACCTCCTACTGGACTCTGATCAGGGTTGTCTCTCTTTGCTTGTGCTACTTGACCTTGGTGGATCTTTTGACACCATCGTCCAGGGTATTTTCCTTCATAGATCATTAAATATAGTAGTAATAAAACGAGCTTCTCCTGGCTTAGGTCTATTTGACTTGTTGTTATCAGATTATCAATGTAAATAGTGACTATTCTGCATGTCCTAAATTAAAGTTGGGTTTTAGGCCCATTGCTATTTTCTATTTATTTTTCTCTCAGGGTAGCATAATACACAAGCATGGTATTATACTGATACTAGGACTACAGTACATGAAGCTAGAAGTAGCTTTCTGATCACATAATAAGTACAAATGGATGGCATTTCTGTTTCATCATGAGTAGCAGTTAAAGACCTTGGTGTGATTATAGATTCCAATCTTTTTATTTGAAGCTCAAGAACATATTACGAGGATGGTATTCTTTCATCTTACGAATATTGCCAAGATAAAAAAAAATTACTGTCACTACACAAAACACAAGAATAATTAGCTCATTTTGTCACACCTAGTTTGGATTATTGTAAGAGCTTACTCTAAACAATAAACAAGCTCTAGTTAGTCCAGAATGCAGCCGCGAAGGTCCTCACTAGAACCAGAAACTATGAGCACATCATCCCTATCTTATTCAAACTGAATTTACTTCCAGCTTGAATAAGATAGCATAGCACTATATTGTCTCGCATGACAGTACCTGAGTGAACTACTAGTTTTTCAAAAACCGCCATGACTACTTTGATCAAAGAATATAGGCTGCTTGTCAATAACGCATATTATGAAAACTATAGCAGGGCTTTTTTATATAAAGTCCCAAAGCTATGGAATAGTCTTCCAATTAATGTTCGGAACTCAGACATAGTCTCAGTGTTTAGGTCTAGGCTAAAAAACCTATTTATTTAGCCAGGCATTTTATAAATAGATTTGTCTTCATTAAAGAAGCAGATCTGGAGAACTCAAGGACATAAAGTATTAAGGTGAACTGGTATGTTTGGATGCTGTCTTTCCCAGCCTCACTGATCACTCAGGTTTGTTGACGGTGGAGTGACTGGTTGCTTTTCTTCCCACGTAGCCCCCATGTCTGTATTTCCTTCTGGCTCTCCCTTTTAGTTATGTTGTCATAGTTAGTCCTGCAGTCAGAGTCCCTGCTTGCACTCTGCACTAAATATCCATTCACCTTATATACTATGTGACTGTTTGCATACCTAACTGTTACAGTATCTCTCTCTTTCTCTTCACATGTCTTCTCTTCTCTCCATGTTTTACACTGTCAAGCTGCACATGGTGCTCCTGAGCTCCCAGCCATCCAGATCCCCTCTGCCTTTGAGACTTGTCTGACTCATCCTAGTGCCCTGATTCTGGTTGGAGATCTTGATTTATGAAGGCCCTGGGAATGGGGATGGTTTCACTTTGCCATGAAGATGGTCTTGGACTCGTCTGATGCAGAGAGCTGTTCTCTGTTGACTTCAGAATTTCTACAAACAGTTTTGTACCTGATTCTCCAAAAACGAAAGTGGACTTAAGCACTCTCAGAATGACTGCAAGTCAACGCTATTTGATATCACCCAAATGAGGAGGGGGTCCCTGTTGAGTCTCAAGGTCTTCTCAAGGTCACCCACGACAAGGATCATCGTATCCGGACCGCTTCCCACATTCCAGCGAGGAATGGTTCTTCTCAAGGTTTCTTCATCTTGATTTATGAAGGCCCTGGGAATGGGGATGGTTTCACTTTGCCATGAAGATGGTCTTGGACTCGTCTGATGCAGAGAGCTGTTCTCTGTTGACTTCAGAATTCAGGTACAGTTTTGTACCTGATTCTCCAAAAACGAAAGTGGACTTAAGCACTCTCAGAATGACTGCAAGTCAACGCTATTTGATATCACCCAAATGAGGAGGGGTCCCTGTTGAGTCTTCAAGGTTCTTCTCAAGGTCACCCACGACAAGGATCATCGTATCCGGACCGCTTCCCACATTCCAGCGAGGAATGGTTCTTCTCAAGGTTTCTTCATTTTGCCATCTCAAGGAGTTCTTCCTTCCAACCATCACCCTTGGCTTGCTTATCAGGGACAATCTGATCATTATGATTTACACATTTTATCATGTCATGCTCATTTGTATCTTTTCTTTAGATTCTGTAATCTAGGTCTAGGCTGCTTTTTTCTGAGCTCCGGCAGACTCACCAATTTTTCAACCTAATCCAAATTGACGTTCTAACTTTTTGTCTTCTTACGAAGAGAGAACATATAACAGATAAGTATTTATAAATATTTATAATATATTCACTCAAAACTCGTGTTATATCGCTAAGTTTTAATAGTTTTGCCACGGACCCGCGTCTAGCCAGGCTATCCCATTAGCATCGCTAGCCCGTTAGCTCGGCTATCACAAGTTTGCCTACGTGTTTTCCACACCAATTAGCTCTGTTTTTTGACACCATGTCGGTTGTGTGTCTGCCTCTGAGTGCAGGTGAGGACACACTGGAGCTTCACTCGGCGGATTTGGAGATGGAGGCCTTGGAGAAGCAGATCCGCGACCTGCAGGTGAAACTGGCCCAGCTACGACAGC
>JAAGKR010011160.1:0-15348 GCA_011419295.1 Clarias macrocephalus | reverse complement strand
TGCCCGCCCCCCCCCCCCCCCCCCAAAAAAAAGGGAGTGAGGTAGTTCTAGTGTTTTTTTAAATATTTATTTATTTATTTATTTTTTTTTATATAGTAACTTGTCATTTTAAATGTTGCATTAGTATTTATCATAATGTTTGCTATATGTGTTATCACATATCCTGCATGATGCATCATGGGACGTATTACCTGAATATTGCAGATAACCAAGAAAATGTTATTACCTGCTGTAAAAAAAATAAATAAATAAAAAGCACCAAATTGCTCTAAAATTCACACACAACGCAAACATTACCCGTGTACTACTACAAGAGCTTGGAGATATTAAACCGCTGAGAACGCCGCAGTCTGTTCAGCCAACATCAGATCCCGAACTGTAATAAGAAAGGATTTACAGCTGTAGACCTTACCTCACCTCGCGCTGTCGTTCTACACAGGGACGCCTTTGTTACGGGAAATGTGCTTCTGTATGGATTAGCCTATAACATTCTCTCATAAAAAGACAAAGTAACGCCGCATGGGAGTACGTCTCAAACACACACCATCTGGGCTCCCTGCGTCTCGCTTCTTGCCAATATTGCGCGTGGAGAACATGGGAGAACGGGAAGGATAGGAATTAAAAGTGAGGTTGAATTGCAAAGCCAGGCTTATTTTGACCTCCTGCAGTAATAACAATAGAAAACAGAAGAAGTACTGCTCAGCGTGACCTCCCGTAAGTGCGCTGATTAAAATGCATAAAACGGGTTATTAATCAGATACTAAAGAGATCTCGGTTGCATGAAAGATGGTTATCTGTGTGCACCCTGGGTAGACGCTGAATTCTGAGAAGGCAATTGCGAAAACATTACCAGAAGAATAGCTATTGTAGGCTCGGTGATGTTTGTGTCATTGGTAAGACCGGATTAAAGACCGAGCCGAGCGCGGAGCACGACGCATCGGGTTCTTCACGGGGCCGTAAAAACAAGAACATTAGAAACCCAACTGTTGATGTGCGCATCGCATTTCGGCACAGGTGCTTAAATAGACGCGCATTAAGACTGACGAGGGAAGCGATGCTAATTGTTCAGCGATCATCTCGTCAGAATCCGGTCCAGTCGAAGCCCATGGAGATGTGGAAATGACTCAGGCTTCGCACAAACATTAATCAATCTCCGAGTTTATGCACTCATTAACTCCACATCACAGTTCATCAAAGGCTAAGAAGCCTTCTGCATGCTGATGAATAACTACAGTAGCTATTTCCCTGAGAAAAACGATTTCCTCTGTTCTGGGGGTCTACTCGTCTTTATTCGGGCATAATGAAGGCACCCTGGTACACCGGGGGAAAGGGAGCGCCATTCTGCATCTGCACCTGACACGGCTGAGGAACGCGACTGACAAAGACGAGGAGGTAAAAGAGAGACAGCAGAAGGAGAGGCGAGGAAAGCCATTCCCTCCTGCACTATAAAGCTTGATGAAGGCTGATGAGAAAGCTCTGCAAGGGAGTTTAAGTGCCATCAAGGACACGCAGCGACTGTGCCAGCTATGGCAAGTCACCAGCCGAGTGCAGTAGAACGAGCAGGAAATGATACACAAGTCGTCTGCTGAGATCCATTTAATAAGCGCTTAGCGCTGTTAGAAAGAGTTCGAATCAGGTGAATGGGCTCCGAGAGCTGTTCATGGTCTAATATAAGGGAGGAGAGCACACAATGTACCATGTGAGGAATGAGTACTGTCCTCAGCCGCACTGAGGGCACTGTAATGGCTCAGTCTCAAGGGACTGGCGCATGGATAAACAAATATGTGGCAACGTTCAGGACACCGAGATGTGCCTGTGGAAAAGTTCATCAGGTTCTAAAGCTCATTAGGTATTAGGCCATCGAGACTGCATACTTCTCTTTACTGGTTTACGCATTGCATGCTGGGTAAGTGACAAAAAGTAATCACAAACACGATATTCACTGCAGCTGGTTTGTAGAAAATAATGAATAATGAATAAATAAAAAGAATATATCTTCAATACAGTGAGTAATACAAAATACCTTTGGATACAAATTAGAAAATCCAGATCAGAATTTTAAAAAAGCCATTCAGTCATTTTTTTCCCCCACAAAATTGCATAAATTATGATACGTACTGTCAACATAAAAAATGTAACCAAATACTGTAATATCAAGATGCTGAATGCAGTTATAGGAATATAATGAATGATGGGAGAGTGTGGTGGCACCAAGATTCAAACAAAAAGAAAAGAAAAAAACTGACACTGCAAAATGCTGACACTGCAGACTCCTTCCATAAATAAAACAAAACAAAACAAATAAAACTCCCACACTAAGATTTTATTTTTACAATACATGGCCAAGATCTGGACCATCATGATCATGTGCGAAAAAGACCAGAATCATAACCCTGGCTCGAGAGGCGTGTACAGTGCGCACCATATTGTACCTGATGAGTGTACTGCTTCATCCTCTTCCCTTTTAAACTCATCAGACCACATGACCTTTTTTCCATGACTCAAAAGTCCCATCTTTTTGCTCTCTAGCAATCTGAGGCCTTTTTTCTGACTAGTTTCACGAACAAGTGGTTTTCTTTATGTTCTTGTTGCATTGAGTATCTTACATTCAATTTTGATCCATTCATCATTCATTTCTTCGAAGAAGCTGACAGTTCTTCCAGGATTTCATAATATGCTGGACAGTTCTTAACCCAATCCCAGTCATTTCGAATCTTTTAAGTTTTCTTCATTTGATACAGGTTAATGATTTGACCCTTTCTGAAGAGGTGACTTCTACTTTATCAGAGCGTACATTCTACTTTATCACAATTTTTACCATATTATTATTATTTTATTATTTTCATCTTAGATTATGTTGATCCTCTATTATTCAACTCCTTTGCAAAATGTTATCATTAAAATGGTAATGTATTAGGACAAGTGCATTTTACATAGACCTATGATTTGCCTCGCAGCAGGATATACTGTCAGAGGTGTGGTTTGAGAATATTAATTGACACCTTTTGAACAATCAGGAACTAAAATTCAGGGGCGGTGTGTCCGAATTGAAACATTTTAGTACAAAAATGTCTAATAAAACATTAATTAAAACAGTATTGTTTCAGCTTGAACTTTCTGGTTAAGTGAGTCAACCCATTAGTGAAGTAAGGATATAACGTGCTTGGCAGTGCACAGGTTGGCAGTGGAGCTTGGATACATGATCGTATTACAGATCCAGACTTGGCAAAAGGCTCAACCACGCGGCAAGTAGAGAAAAAAAAAAATGAATATAAAGATAGTGTGGAAGGTTTCATATGACTCATATGAGGAAGTGTTATATCTTCATCTTAAGGCTGAATGTGAGGGGAGGAAAATAATGAATAGATTCGCCCAGTTCGAATATTCACCCAGGGGTATACAAGTCAGGCTGCATCGAGGTGTCTGAGCTGTACTCTGCAGAAAAACACATCATCTAGTTATAGCAGATACTTGACGTTTTCCTGTTCTGTGGTTTTGACAGGGCAGTGACATGTGGTATGGCTCCAGCAGGTCTGTCCCCCACTGTGCCATGTTTAGTGAACATTAAGGCCCGGACTGCAGCCTTCAGGCGGTGGGGACTAACTGCTTTAGTGCCTCGGCCTGATTCCTTCCAGATTGCTGCAGTTTTTGCTCGGTGCTTGATGGGTTGCTCCAAATGAAAATCACCATGTCAACATAAATGTGCATGGTACTTCATTATAACAAGGAGGCGGCTCATATGGAGGACAACTGGGAGGCAGGCTGCTGGAACAATAATGGCTTCCTACTGCGTGCCTAACAAAAGAGCCCAGATATTACCATAGACCTGGGGTGTCGAACTCGCTTTAGGTAACAGGCCACATTATACTTAGTCAAATGTCAAGCAGACTGGAGCAGAAAAAATATAGACCACAACTTTTTTTCATTTTTTTTTTCATTTATCATCATTAATCTCAAAGTTATGATTGCGTCAGTATTCATATCTGTTGCTATGAAACCCTAAAATTTTGACACCTGGTTACAGAAGACATGAACCCTAATATTGCACTTATAATGGGAATAACAATCTGATCGGAATTATTGTACACACCACAGCTGGAAGGGTGTGACCCGATCGGAATGAATTTTCAATCAGAAAGAGAGGGGTTGAATAAACCTATGATAATCCATTCCTGAGAAATATATTAGCCATGTAAACACTTGGTCCGATCAGTTAATTCTCGTTGGAAAAAATATATTATTTCTGCACATTTGCCCCATGCGGGGATACCGTCAGGTGCTGTGATGGGTTTCCGGGAGGGAAATTTTGCTTTCAATCCTGATTAGTAAACTCAGTGAAAACAACTCTCTCCCACCTGTCTTTATCTGCATCCGCTGGGTCTCCAGCTGAGAAAGGGGCACTGATTCTTCTTCTTCTGATATATTTCTGACAGTTTAGATGCCTCACAACAGGCGGAATCACTGATTAAATGCGTCAGGCATGCACATTTGTCGGATCAGCGTCGATGTAAACAGTTAAGCAGAAATCTCTAATCTGCATGATGATCTAAATGAAGTGAATTTTAGTGCTCAAATATACAGTACGAGGGTGAGTCAGAAATTATCCGCACTCCAGCGTTTCCGTTTAAGGCTACTGTTAAGGCAGCCACTGCCGTGCAGGAGTGAACATGTTACAGCAGTTCATTTGTAACTGCGATGCGAGCAAAAAATGATTACAACAAGCAACGTTGCAGCAATTAGTTTTTTTGTGGTCTGAAGGTGTATGGAGAAAGTGTTTTATCACGAAGAAGTATACACAAGAAGAAGAACGTCCACGGCTCATGACAACGCACACTCCTGCACACACTGTTTTGAGAGCATCCTCCCCATAATCTCTCACTATCTTACTCCACCTCCAGGGGACTTTCACCTGTCCGGTCCCCTGAAAGCGAGGAAGAAGATTCAAGTGAAGACAGCGATGCATTCATGGCTCACAGCTCAGCCTAAAACATTTATTAGTGAGGAAATACGAAAGCTTGTTGACAGATGAACAAAGAATATTGCAAAGCAAGGGGATTATGTCGAAAAATGCTGTATTTGTCTTTTCTACATTCTGCAGCCAGGGTGGGGATCATTTTGGACTCAGACATGTACATTACAGCTCAATGAGAGAGAAATTCTTTTGATCGCAGCTTAGGAATTTGGGGTCAGAGCTCAGGGTGAGCCGTGGTTCGCCGAACACCCTTGGAGTGGACGGGATTAAGAGCCTTGCTCATTAGAATCTTGAGGGTTTATTGATTGGAGAAATTTTGTTCATGTAAAAGTAGCTTGAGTTATTTTACCTTGAGAAAAATTTACATTTCATTAGCACATTTTGCTGCTTCTATAGCCTCGCATTAACTCCTCTCATGAAACAATACAGACTTTCAGTTCAGTTAAGATCACAAGGTTTTTTGGTTTCTAAATGTATTTGCTTAGAACCTTGATAAGCTCATAGGCAGTAAACATTCCACACATATTTCACACCAAAACGAATATGAATCACATTTGATTATGACTGTATGACTGTATAAATAATAATAATAATAATAATAATAATAATAATAATAATAATAAAGTGAGATTAACATTATTCCAAATATTCAAATGGCACTTTTTTTCCCCTCATTTCATTTCCCTTCCTGTGGGAAAAGCTGGACTTGAATTGATCTCATACAATTGAACACTGTAGTTAATTGAGGGCAGCAGAAAGGACCTGACCAATGGAAATATCAAATCTGTGACCCTCATGTCAGCTGGCACACAATGGCCGTGTTCTCTCTTTCTGAATAAGAGCGCCCTATAAACAGCTCCACATGCACGAACGAATGAATGGACGAAGACACAAGAGCACTCCAGCAGCTCGTTTCCACCCTCATTCACCCCTCGTGCGTCATGAAAAGCCGAATCATGAAATGAATTGGAACAGAGGACGACACAGATTCCCTGCTCTATTACTAACAAGAGAGGTGAAAGGTTTGCGTCAAAAGAAAATGAACGCGCTTAAGAAGCGGAGGGTCTGGCTGCTTATGGGAACGGAGGAGCGCATGGAGCTTCTGTGACAGGAGGCCGAGCGCTCTACCCGGCCCCAGGAATGCACCGCAGCAGCCAGAGCAAACTGAGGTTTATCTACAGCGGGAGAGCTGGAATCAACACTCAGACGTGCCTCGCCACAAAGTGAAGAACTGTGACCATACAAAGGAACGCTTGACTTGAGGTTTAGATTCTTTCCCCTCTATAAAAAAAAAAAAAATCTTCCTGAAGGCGTATCCTCTAGCTAATTCATTCATTTGGGAAATATTACTGCGTGTACCTGCGTAAGAAAGATGGGGGGAGGAGAGCAGACGAAGAAGAAGGAAAAAAGTAGAAGCGTTTAAGTATTACCCCAGAACCTTCCAACCTTATCTTTATCAAGTGTTACGCCAGATGTTTTAGAATTTCAACACCAGTATTATGAAACGAAAAAAAAAAAAAAAAAAAAAAACTCCTCACTTCAATCAGACGTTAAGGGTAGGCATTAAAGAGATCAAAAACAATACGCTTTTTCGCTTAGATTCTTTTTATGAATGTTTCAATATGTTGCCAGAAATCTGTATAATTAGTCCTTTCAGAGATGAGAGTCATTTATAATTAGGAATATACGTTGTTTTGTGTGCCTTCCTGCACTTACAGTAGACACCATGAAAAGGATAAATAACCTGAGTTAATTTAAAAGATTTAGTTGTGGCACGAAGGTGCAGCAGGTAGCACCGCTAACCCGGAGCCACAGGAATCTGAGCTTGGGTTCATGTCTGTGTGGGATTTTTCTGGGTTCTCCAGTTTTCCCTGATGTGCCAGTTGCAAAAACATGCCGCTTGGTGTACTGGCAGGACCAAAGTGCATCGAAGTGTGAGCACGTCTGTGAATGGAACGTGTCTGCATGGTGCTCTGTAGTGGACTGGTGTCTCATCATCCAGCATCATCCTACTGTAATAGACTTACAGTATATACACCTACTGAAGATGCATGAATTAACATAATCACCCAGTTTTGGGAGGAAAAAAAAAACACACACTCAGGAACTATTTTGGTTAGACGTTGTCTTACACTTCTTACATTTCAGTTTGCATTATTATGATTGGATCACCCAAAATATGGATGGGGTTCCCTGTTGAGCCTGGTTCCTCTCAAGGTTTCTTTTCTTCTCTATTGCCACATCAGGGAGTTTTTCTCTGCCACCGTCGCCCTCGGTTGGCTCATCAGGGGCAACTGGATCATTTTATAATTTATACATATTTCGAACTCATTTCCCTTTGATTCTGTGAAGCTGCTTTGCGACAATGAGCACGTTTGGAAAACGCTATAATATAAATAAAACTGAATTGAAATATATTTGATGAATGTTTAGTTGCAATCCAGCTTTAAGTCTTCGAGTCTAAGGCAGAGGCTTTCTGCTAGATAGTAAAACAAAGTTCCTTCCAGCGGTAATGGCAGATACTCCACAAACACGCTTCATTAAAATGAGGTGGGGGAAAATGCTGAAGTTTCATTTTTTGGAGAAATGCGCGCTTCTAAATTAACACACAGCACAATGTTCGAGTGGCAAAGAATCCAATTTTGAGGTCAGTTCAGAATTTCGTGATACTCTGGCGCTGCATTATGCTGCTCTATGGAAGTATATCCACCCCGTCTCTCCCTCTCTCGCTTACTCGCTCATCCGGTGATGAGCATATTGCAGCTGTAACATCTCCTTCCTCCCCTCTCTAGCCTTGCTGTAATTGCTCCGGTGTCTCAGGGGGCTGCGAGTGTGCAGGGAACCCGTGCCCAGCTGCACTGCAGTACTCTGACAGGTCCATTTCCAGCATGATTAATGAGAGCAGTGGCCTAATCTCAGGCAGCCTAAGGTGAGTGTGCAAAGGGAAGGCCCTTAAGTGCAGCTCTCCTGCTGAGGGGAGCAGCTCAGGACCCCGGGCTCTGGCTGCACTCTCTCGGGGCCTCGTGTAGAGAGCCGATCTGCCTTACTCACCGGTTCACTCGTAATGATGCTTAGCAGCTGGACGCCGTTACGATGCAATGCCTACTATAGTTACTTCCTCAACCACACACGTCTGCAGTAACAGAGGGGAAGAAGAAGAAGAAAAAAAAAAAGCCACAGACAGCCGGCAGAGAACTTTCTATTTCACAACATACTGTAGCCAGACAGCCCTCTATAAATAGTCAAAGTGACCGATATCCACCTATACACCGGAAGAAGCAGTTTGACTGGTAACTCAAGACAGCTGTTCTGCTGGAAATGTAGAAGGAGGAAAATTGGGAAATAGTGCAACAACTAGGGCATGTTTTTAACCACTGGGAATATTTTTCCCACCTAATTATTGGCACTGTGTTTAATAGTTTACCTTCTCATCCCCTGATCTGTTGTGCTGAGCCGATAAGATCTTGGTAAGATTTAAATTCTCATACACCAATCTCAACATACACCACCAGTCAAAAGTCTGGACACAACTTCTAACTCCATGGTCTTTCCTGATTTAAATTTCTTTCTACACAATACTGAAGGCGTCCAAAATATAATATATAATAATATAATCTCTTTTGAACAGCAGATGTTAAGATGTGCCTGCTACTAATGGCTCTGTAAAGCCTTCATAACGCCTCTAATCTGAGGTGCTGGTTGTTAATTGGTGGTTTTTGAGGCTGGGAACTCTAAATGAACTTCTCCTCTGCTGCAGAGGTACTAAAAAAGTTTTGGTTTTGCTTTCCCGGGAAGGTCTTCATGAGAGCCGGTTTCATCATGGTGTATGATGGGATTGGCAAATGCGCTTGACGATACTGTTCTTGCAAGGACTGTTTCGGAACAGCCGACCACCATGTCTAAAAATAACAATTGACTGTTATTTCGTTACTTGATTACATCATTCCATGTGTGTTCATTTAATGTCCAATTCAAATCTCCAGTATTATTATAGAATGTGGAAAAATATGGAGATATCATATCAGATAAGAAGCATCACCTATCGGGGGGGAGATAGGGGTAGTTGGGGTTATAGTTGCGGTGAAACCTTGTTCACCATCTTGGGTAATAGTTTTATGCATTTCTGTTGGCAACTACCAGATTTCATGATGTCCGGTTCAGAAAAAAGAAACAACATGTGTGCAACTCTAAGGTGAAGCATTTCAGCAAGAAAACCCCAGACACTAGACCTTTCAGGTTGTTGGGGACACACTGCAGTACATGGCATGGTGTGGCCATGCGCATCTTTGACCACTTCTACAAGCGGTTTGAGTGCTCAGGCACTTGGCTTTTGGCATTTGGCAGTATTTTAGTCTCCATTGGTCTTTTGTGAAAATGAGTGTGAGGTGTCTACCATGTGCTAGTTCTCTTGCAGAGCACATGCATTTCACACAGACTGAAATCTGAGCAGTCCAATAACTTAAAAAAAAAAAAAAAGACCTCAGGTAAGTAAGAGACACCATCTCTTTGGCAGGTTTCGTTCTTTCCTGTCATCATTTGAATTAAAGCTACTAATTCTGGGAGGCTGATGGCAGGCTTAACAGAGACAGAGAGTAAAGAGAGACAGCGAGAACATTCCTTTTAGGCCCGTGTGCTTACTGCTGGCTGTTTGCCTCCCTGAATTAAACTCCAAGTGATGAAAAGGGTTGCTCGGACTTCTGGGATTGATGGCGAGGCCTGTCATCGTTGCAAACTTGCGTGTTACCAGACAGCTAGGATAAAGACAGAGTTTCCACTGGCTGCGTCCAGCGCCCGACCGCAAGCCTCCTTACACCGGCTTTGCATCATTACTTCAGTTTGTTTGGATTTATGCGTACATGCAGCCCCGAGACTGAAAGCTTCATGCTGTGTGCTCTGGACTGAAATAGAAATGGCGAGGATTCATCTTCTAGCAGTAAACCTCGCAGTGAAGGTTATCAGTTGTGAGGATCAGTGTGTGGGAAGTGAGACACAGATCGAGTTGTTTTTAAACGTCTGGTCCTGAATCGAAACCAGAACACGGTTAAATAAAGATAAGTCCGTTGCGAGAGTGTTCGAAGGAGTTTGGTTAATAGTTGATGGTGGAGCAGGATGTTACTGTATGTTACCTGTCTTGCGGAGTGGAAAGTCGTCTTTGGAATCGTAGAGTCCCAGCACTGGGTGGTTGTAAGTGGACATCCCTGTCTGAGGAGGAGAGCTCTGATCCAGTGAACTGTGCTGGGTTTTCCTGTGGAAAACACAAACATGAAAATTGGAGGCTATTTAAAGCCCTCCCTCTAACATAATGTCTTGTTTTTTTGGTAGGTTTTTTTTTTTTTTTTTTTTTTTTTGTTCCCCTGAATCCACAGCCCTGATTAATCTCTGCCTGTTATTTTTCCACTCTTTCTCTAGCCGGAGCCCCAAACCAAATGGGAAGGTCAACCAAAAGCCAGAGAATCAACATGGCCTAATTCAGCCAGACAGCTTTAAAACATCATAAATTCATCCAAGAGACACGCTTTCATCTTCTTGAAATAATATTATTTCATACAGGTTACACATCCAAACGCTGTAACTGTACCTAAGCTTCACTTCAGAAAAATAGCTAAAGCTTTTAACACATGGGTATTTATGGCTTGTATTTTTGTATTTATTTCTTTTTTTTTTTTTTTCCAATGTGCTCGACCGGTTTTAGTAGTGCCAGCTCAACATTTCCGTGTTTCTGTAAAGCACATTAGACAAGCAATTTGGAATAAGTGTTTATATCAAATATAAAGTGGGAGTACTCAGACACACACTTCTCCGTTATGGGCTTGATTCCCTGCAAGAAAAAAAAAAAAAAAAACGGTCGAAATGCAGCAAACAGCAAAGCAACAGAGGGAAAAAAAAGGAGTAGAGTGAGGACATTGACGGCATCCGTACCCAATTTTTTTGAGAAGGAAAAAACAACCACACGAAAGAAAAAGTTCAACTCGTCCCTGTTTTTTCAATGCACTACAAAACACACACTTACGTCATTTTCTAAATGTTAGGAAGCAATGGTAGATCATGATAAGGCTGTCACCAGTGATACACTAAGCAGACATGCTGGTTGACAAAAAATGATTAAAAAAATATACACTGGCACCTTCACAGACACAAGCTTCATGCCACTGCAACCCTCAGCAACAACATTCACAAAATGCCTGTTTTCGGTGCCAAGGCAGGCAATCTGGCACACACCCAAACCAACCCAACCCAGCCTACTCACTTTGCCTACTTTCCCATCATCTAAAAGGGGAAAAAAAACAAAACAAAAAAAAAACAAGCAGTGTGTTCAGAAGCATGAGTGATGAGCTTCTGGGTCCTGCTGCAATTAGAAGGAATGACTGGCGTTCGGAACAAGTGAGGATAAATGTTTTGATCAATTAAACATCCTTCGCTGTAAGCTCTCTTTGTTAAGCCGTCGGTGTTGATCTAACCGTGACGCTCAGATAGTAAACAATGTTTTATTGATACGCTGCTATTACAAAGAAAGGAGACCTGAGAATTTCAGGTATGTGACGTGAAGCTAACACGGAACACTACAGGAACGACGGTTCTGAAACAACGACCTTGAGTAAAGTGGAGCGGAAGGGAATGGAGCTGAGCGGAGCGAACAACTCCATCTTGTTCAAGCTGTGTGGAGGGAATTTATCTTTCCTTTCGCACATGCATGTCCATAAAAAAAGAAAAAAAAAGTGGGGGGAAAAAGAAAAAGAGCTTCAGTATGCTAATACTCATTCTGTACACAATCCCTCGCTCCCTCCCAACTCTTTATCTGAGCCTGAGAGATAACGAGTGCGAATTGGTCTCCTTTGTAATCATTTGTATTTTTTTTTTTTTTTAGGGGGAAAAAAAAAGTTCTTCTTATCTTTCACTTTGCTCCTCAAATCCTCTACAAAAGTCGCAACAATCCAGAAATACCCCCCCCCCCCCACACACACACACCCTTTTTTCATTCATTTCTATCTGCTGAGGGTTGACTGATAAAAAAGTCAATATGCAGACAGAAACTTCAGTCAGGTCTATGTTTACCTATGTCCCGGGTCTTATTCCAGTAAATCACGCTGGCTCTTTGGCTCACCCTCCCTTATAAAATATTCACATTTCGTAGCTTGCCTTATGTATGATTTCTGAGTGGCGGTGTGGAAAATGTCTTAAATGTAAGTTTTTTTTTTATATTTTTTTTTAACTTACCAGTATGAGTAGCGTGGGTCATTGGGCATACAGTGGTTGAGGCTCCTCTGGGCCAGTGCTTTCTTTTTGTTCAGCACAAACTCCTGAAGACGCATCTTCACCTCCGTGCTGGCCACCGCACCTGTCGATCACAAAACAGTGCTCAGAAACAAGCCCCGTCCACCGCATTAATGCTCTGTCCGAGCTCTCGGTGCCGGCAATGAAATCCTTGTGCAAACAGTGGAGTTTGATGACCAGTGTTTGGAATCAGCTTTATTATTATTTTTTATTGTTGGAGCATTTTTTTTTCCACAAGTACGGGTAAAAAGGTACAAATCATGCTCACGATGTTGACCACTATTGGTGCATTGCTAGTTTGAACATTTGTGCACATATTTCCAAAGAGTGCCAAAATGTGTACTCAGTGCCCACCCATAAACTAACTAAACTGACTACTGCCAGGAAACTCATTAGCTTAAATAATCACAAACATGTCAAGGTCAGTATTAACAAAATGATGAATATTCAACGTATTTCATGTATGCACTGTGTTTACACAGACCCTAATATTCCAATAACAATCAGAATAAAACCACACTGGGTAAACACCTCACTGGGAACAGTCTGTCCCAACCGATTTTCAACCAGTATTAAAGTGGGGCGTATGAGGTGTTGTAAATCGCTGGTAATCCGTTTTAGTAGGTAAATAATAGTCATGTAACACTTTAGCTGATCT
Source organism: Clarias macrocephalus (assembly GCA_011419295.1). Classification (NCBI taxonomy): domain Eukaryota; kingdom Metazoa; phylum Chordata; class Actinopteri; order Siluriformes; family Clariidae; genus Clarias; species Clarias macrocephalus. Next base: position 2,446 of record JAAGKR010011160.1, on the reverse strand, counting down.
TTTCCCTCTTATTGGATTATTCTGTGCATAATGTAGGCGTGATGAGTCACGTGATGACATATGTACATTTCTCATGTAGTAAAGTATCTAACCAATGGCAAATAAGACTGAATTACTGTAACCACTAATCGCACCGGATTCACTTATTTATTTATCGGAAAAGATGAACCCAAAGTCAAAGTTGGAGAAAATACCATCTCTTCTGTTAGATTTCTGGCAAATTGAATGTGCCAGAACTGTGCTCAAAAAGTGTCCAAAAATGATATTCTGATTAAATGCTTTGAGGCGAGAATTTGCTTTGAGATTACAGTAAATTCTTTTAATAAACGGGTAAGGTGGAATATCTAATTGGACTGAATAAACACTGTCCATATAAAAGTAGCAAGCTCTTTTGAAATCAACTTTAAACTTCATTTGACTTAATTATATCTAATAGATAAATTAATAATAATAATAAACATTATATAATTTTTTATACATTTATAAACATTATACACACACACACACACACGCACACACGCACACACGCACACACGCACACACGCACACACGCACACACGCACACACGCACACACGCACACACACCCTGGTTATTGGACATGATAAAGCATCAGAACCCGTTTCTTCCTGTGGATAATATGGGTGCATATACATCAGATCACAAAACTCTTTGCTTGGGTCATACTACTTTTTTTTTTTTTTTGAATGCGGAAACAGTTTTTGTTTGCCCAAGAGAGTTTGAGTATGTGAAACTGAACATTTGCATGTTTCGCAAATGAGCCTAAATATAACACCACACAATGTTGGTAAAATTGTATTTTGACTGTTGTGCAATTAACTGCAGCTCATCCACGTGCCGAACCATGGGGAGCGATCTGTATGCACCACTGATCAACTGCGGTTCATTATACCACTACAGGATAAGGTGTCACATGGTTCTCCAGACATCCTCGCACTGCGGTCCTCATCTGCAGATGTTAAAGTTACAGCATGGCCCTGTCATAAACCTGTCGGAGGGAGTGTTTGGAACACACCGTCATTACAACCTTGATGCTTCATTACTCACTGAAATGCTTGCGAGACAACTGGCAAAAACATTCTCCATTTAAAGATGGATGACGTTTAGTCACTTTATTAGCCCTGTTCATCAAAATAGTGAGTGCGCATGATCGCACTAGAATATTAGTATGACAGTGTGATTGTGAGCATGACAATACTCTTTATTAAAAGTTTTATAAACAGGTAAATTAAAAAAAGTAGTATTTAATGTCATTTCATACACAGTGTTTTGTTTAGGAACTCTATCCTAAGCTAGAAGCTAGACTGACATTATAGCACTACAGCTAGCTTCTGACTAGCTCAAAGTAATCTGTCCACTCACATTAAAGACATGCTTTCTTGTTGTAGGTCAAAAGTAATATTCATAAAAAAGGCATTTTTTCATAAAATAGGTCTTCCGGTGATGTTGTTAATGCTACTGTCGTAACAGGCTCAGTAAGACTGCAGCACCCATAGCTACAACACTAACTAGCTTCTAACACAAGACTAACTAACCCCTGATAAAAGGCTTGGTGTGTGGAATAAGGAATTCTGTCAATAACATAGTGCTTTCGCATTTTTTGCTATTTGGGATTCAACCCTGGAACAGATAGCTAGCTATTAATTAGAAAATTTTAAATGTCAGGATTAGTTATTGTTACCTGCACAGCATTTTATGAAGCGCCAAACACAGAATGTTCCAGAGCATCATTTCATTCCACAACAGAAGCACTGAATAAGCTAATGCTATCAAACGGCACCAGATGCAGGAGGAATGACATATTTGTGCACCGCCTGAGGTAATAACGTTATGATAACAAATCAAACTTAATCAAACATATTAATATGCTTATTACTCTCTTTTGTTTCTCTTTTGGTTAAGACTTGAAGTCCACCACATATTATTGCTTATGCAGATAATTAGCAGAACAGAAGCTATCAGCTACTAGGTTAGTCTTTTATCAGTGTGACAAATCATCAGGTAATCTCTGCTAGGTAATCATCAGGTTATATTTTTTATATTTCTGTCTCTGAAATACACCGCGATCAGAATTACCAACAAAAATCCATAGTAGCTACAGTATACCTAATGTGGATTAATGGTACGTCTGCTGTCATGGTAGTCGCGCGTCTGCAAAAGATCTATAAATGATACCATACTAGAAAAGGTCCATTACACTTAAAGTATGGTTTAAGCTTAAGTTAAAAAACTTAAAATATGAAATTTTCCTCTTTAAAACACAACGTTGTTACAATCTCAATTCTGACTGATCAGAAAATACAGATGTAACTTACCTGTATATACTCCAAGTTTAAGCACTGGTTCCTTTCAGCTGGAACTTTCTTCTATTCTGATAATGACTGATGTGTTACTGTGGTTACCATTATAAGATGTTTTTTTTTTTTT
>JAAGKR010011159.1:0-20281 GCA_011419295.1 Clarias macrocephalus | reverse complement strand
CGCTCATAAGTAGCGCCGGAGCGCACTTCCTGATCCGGCAAGAGCGCGAGAGAAAGGGGGACGTCCCGTCTCATGCGCGTCTGCCAGATCGGCGCGCTATGTCCATGGAAGCAAGTGTTTAATCTCTTCCGTCTGCTCATAAGGAGCGGACGCTAGACACTTCCTGATCCGGCAAGAGCGCGAGAGAAAGGTGGAAATCCCGTCTCATACGCACGCGAGCCCCAGGAATGCGCCGCGGCTCGCGGTTTCTCTTTAAAGAAAGCGAGCCGTGCGCGAAGTGCCTTAATAGCTTTCCATTATCGGTAAGTAAAGTTTTTCTTTCCTACCGTGATTCTGTTGCACACACACACGCAAACACAAAGTCGGTCCTGAAGACAAAAAGATCTGAGGATGTTTCCGGTTCACTCCTATTTATAACCTGCAGGTGCACCTTATTCGGTGACGTCATGCCTGGCACAGGTTATAAGCCGAAGGTATTCGGCGGGTTTGACATGCACAGGCTTCACAACCGGGCAACAAAGAGATGTTCCCATAGCGTTTTCACGCAGCATTGAGTGTAGCTTTTGAAAGGGAACAGGGAAATCTGGTGATGCAAAAAAAAAAATGCAATTAATGGTGATCTCAGTGAAAATAAGTCTTTCTCTTGACTTCACTTTAGTTGCAAGTACAAATTAAAGAAATTGGTATAAAAAAAACAATAATTCTGGGGCCTCCGAGTGGCGCAGTGGTAAAAGTGCTCGCCCTATCATCCGGAGATCGCTAGTTCGAATCCCGGGTGGTGCTGTAACCTCTCGCAGCCGGAGGTCTAGAGAGAGCTGATTGGCCGAGCTCTCTCAGAGGGGAGGGATGAGAGGTACTTGGTGCTCCCACATTAATCACGGCTCTACAGCCAGTCAGGGGCGTCTGTGAGCTCGCGCAACGGAGGGAGCGGATAGCGCTGTCCTCCGAGTGTGTTACGCCGTCCCCAACGGTGCGCGAGCGAGCAGTTCGAAAAGATGCGGTCGGCTGGCGTCACGTGGTTCGGAGGAAACACGTGATAGTCTTCGGCCCTCCCGGGTGAATGGTAGTAGTAGCCTTAATGTGGGAGCCCCCTAGTGACGGGGAGGAATTGGACACGGCTAAATTAAGGAGAAAATCGTGGAAAAATCCCCCAAAAAAACAAAAACAATAATTCTTAAATGTAAAGGACTTGTGAGTTCAAATTACAAGAATTAGTAGAATAAAAAAGCACTATGTTGTATATATTTGGTTTATTAGATATCAGAAAGAATATACACTGTCTGATCAAAAAAAAGAAAAGAAAAAGAAAAATCTGGTCTGCATCAAGCAAAGAAAACAGCTAAGGAGATTTGTGATGACTGGAACTGGGTTAAGAACCTTTCAACACATTGACAAACCCTGGGCGGATATTGCTGAACCATTCACTTTGTGGAATAAATGTGGTTGGAAAAAAAATCATGATTGGAGATTTCAACTCTTGGTGAAGGTGCATCGTCAAAAAAAATAATAAAAAAAAATAAATCAACAGCCTGAATATACTAGCGAGCATAAACATTGGAATTTTTGTGTGTAGGTTTCAGTACTTACTGTATATACTTAGAGTAAATAGACATAATCTTGGTTCAAGGACAGAATACATTATTTGAAGAACCTTTAACTTAACTATATGCAGAGAACTCAGAGTTGTGAGAGTTTTTGAGCGCATAGAGATGTAAATCCAGACTTACTGTAGGAAGCAAAGCGCTCTGTTCCCAGCAGCATAATGAATACGTTCGTTCTCATCACCCAGGGGAGCTGTGCGGCTGATCTGTATCGCCATCCTCAACTGGACGCTGACATCGAGGCTGTGAAAGACATTTACACGGACAGTGCCATATCAGTCAGGTACTGTAAGGCAAGAAGGGTCACCGCTTGAGCAGCACAATGGCAACAAAAACTGATAAATATATCAGCCAATTATATTTTGCTGACGGTTACTAATTATTAATTGAGATACAGTACAGACCAAAAGTTTGGACACCCCTTCTCATTCAAAGAGTTTTCTTTATTGTGTTCTTTATTGTGTTCTTTAGCCCAAACGCATCTCTTCTGCTTGTTGCCTGTCCTTAGCAGTGGTTTCCTAGCAGATATTCTACCATGAAGGCCTGATTCACACAGTCTCCTCTTAACAGTTGTTCTAGAGACGTGTCTGCTGCTAGAACTCGATGTGGCATTGACCTGCTCTCTGATCTGAGCTGCTGTTAACCTGCGATTTCTGAGGCTGGTGACTCGGATGAACTTATCCTCCCCAGCAGAGGCGACTCTCGGTCTTCCTTTCCTGGGACGGTCCGCATGTGAGCCAGTTGCTTTGTAGCGCTTGATGCTTTTTGTGACTGCACTTGGGGACACTTTCAAAGTTTTCCCAATTTTTCCGACTGACTGACCTTCATTTCTTAAAGTAATGATGGCCGCTCGTTTTTTTTCTTCACTATGGCTTTTTTCTTGCCATAATACAAATTCAACCTCTTTGAATGAGAAGGTGTGTCCAAACTTTTGGTCTGTACTGTATATATATATATATATACATGTATAGTTCTCAATTAATTACAGTTCATGCTGGTGTAATGCTGTGGGAAATGCAGATGTTTTTGTTATCTCATTTCAGTGAATTTCTTCTAATCTGTCTTCTAACCCCATCTTCTAATGACTATATCTAGCATGATAATGCACCAAGTCACAAGTCAAACTGGTTTCATGAATCAGACGTTCAGCGGTGATCAATTGTCTACTCAGTCATGGGATCTTAATCCAATAGAAGACCTTTGGGATGTGGCACTGTAGAATGAATATACACCTAAAAATCATGTCAGTGGGCCAGTATCTCAGGCAGAAGATGTGTAACATCCTGATATGAGAAGATGAGGCAGTTTTGAGAGCAAGGGAAGACCCTAGCCAGTATTAGGATAGCGTTCCGAATAAAGTGCTCGGTATAAATGTGTGCCTGGATTTACTAATATGGAAGGAAGCATTGCTTTGCAACAAAAACCTCCACAGTATCTTCTCATTATTCCAATAAAAGCATATTGTTATTATTATCTTGTGAAAAGAACGAATGTGATGGAGAAAAAATGCATCTTATTATAATTAGAGAAGATCTAGATATTACTAGAAAACATTTCATTGTTATAAAGAAAGAGTCCTGTTATTACAAGATAAAAGAACAAGAAAAGTTCTTGGTATAACAAGAAATGAAAACACATATTGCTGTTAAAGGAAAATCATTACATGATTACAAGAAAACAGTGTCTCATTGTAACAAAAAACATCAAAAGAAAAACAAAAATGACATTAAGAAAATGATTAATGGTGACTGTAACAGAATTATTATTATTATTATTATTATTATTATTATTATTATTATTATTATTATTATAAAACAAGACATTTTAATTTGATTATGAAGTGTAGACTCAATGTTATTTATGTACACAGACTACCATGGGTTTGTAAATCCCATACTGTCTTATTCGATACTAATCTGACAGTTTAAATGATTTTCCGTCCCACTGTTGTTTTTTGTTCCCACATCACGTAGAGAATATGGCACGATCGATGATGTGGATATCGACCTTCATATCAACATCAGCTTCCTGGATGTACGTAATTCATTTACATCTATACACTTCTAAGAGGAGTAAAATCGCTCCTAGTGTGTTTTCATACATCACTGTTATTCTGTTGTACACGTGTTTTTCTAGGAGGAAGTTGCAACAGCATGGAAGGTTATTCGAACAGAGCCCATCATCCTCCGCCTCCGCTTCTCCCTCTCGCAGTACTTGGATGGACCCGGTAAGCGCCTGTAGACACAGCTGCTGGTTTATTGTCTTTAGAGCAGCATGAAATGGTTTTGCGTGTGAATTGTACAAGATGCCCAACAGATTGAGGTTGAGAGTTACAACCCCTGTTGTTAGTACGGAACATCTCGCTTCTCTTATTAAAACAATGACAACAAAATGTGGTTTAATATTCGCCGTTTGAAAGAAAAGCAGGAAGTAAATAGAGTAGGTGCACACTGTGGACACATTTATGGACATTAGAGTTGGAACACTTGGTGGTGGTCTGGGAACCCCTGGGAAATTTCTACAAAATTCCACAATTCACAAGCTAACTAAGCCATATCAGACCACAGCTAGGACGATAAGACACATTAGGCCTCTGTATCTTTTATAAACTGCTGCTTGTGCCACAAGAGAAGCTGAACACTAAAGCTGAGGAAAGGAAAGTGCTATCCACCCTCTTCTGCCTACTCGGGATTGGACGATACGAACACAATGCATTTAAAAGTGCAATGACAACAATGTATGACTGTAGAACACTTGCACTTTATTCCCTTTTCCTCCTTTTCTTACAATGGTTTGATTATGTAAATAACAATAACAAATAAACTACCATATATGCAACAAACTGCAAATAATATTTCTCAAAACAATGACTGTTTCTAATAATAATAATAATAATAATAATAATAATAATAATAAAAGCATAAATAATATGGGAACAATTAAATACATTATTAAAATGAAAGTAAGTTAGAGGAAGGTGTTCCTGTAATTAAAAACGAAACCACAAAGACTGCAATACAGCCATGCGCCAGCAGAAGGCGCCTTAGTTAATACAATATGAAGAAGTCAATGGTGCCCCCTGCCGGCAACGTATGGAATAGGCAAGGAATTATTTATTTTAAAAAAAGGTGATTCCGCCCTCTGCCGACAAAATGTGGAATAGACGAAAAAATTGCATTTAAAAAGGCCATCGTGACCTCTGCCGACAAAGTATGGAATAGACGAGGAAATTGTATTAAAAAATCGATTGCGCCCTCTGCCGACGAAATATGGAACCGGCGAGGAAATTGTATTAAAAGGCGGTTGGCGCCCTCTGCCGACAAAGTATGGAATACGCGATTCAATTATATAAAAAAATATTGCGCCATCTGCCGACAAAGTATGGAATAGGTGAGGAAATTGTATAAAAAGGTGATTGCCGCCCTCTGCCGACAAAGTATGGAATAAGCGAGGACATATAAAATATATAAATATATCGATTGTGCCCTGTGTTAACAATGTATGGAAGAGGTAAAAATCTAAAGCAAATGACGACAATGATAATGAGACCACATTAAATATTAAATGAATATTTCAAGTCATTTTTGTATCATGATATATCTAATAGATCATTACACAATATATAATTGTTCCATATTTTCCTGTCGCTATCGCATACATTTGCTTAGATATACCAATGATTAGTGTAGATCCATGACATTATGTATGACGTTAGAATAAACTATTAGTCTAAATATAAGATTTCAAGGTTTGTGGCAACTACTGTAGAAGTACTGTATGCATATGTATATACAAGCTTTTTGTTTAGTGTTATAGTGTTTATTATGATATCCTTTACAGAACCCTCAGTCGATGTCTTTCAACCCTCTAATAAAGATGGATTCAGTCTTGGACTTCAGTTGAAGAAGTAAGATAGCTCTGGAGTTCAATTGATTGCACTTTTAAAGACACTGACAACATTTCTTTTCTTTTCTTTAAATGAAATACCCCTAACTTAGTCATTTCTCAGGGTCTCAGAAAGAACAGCTCTACATTTCATAAAAAAAATAACACAAATACGTAAGGAAGAAAAAACAATGGGGAAATAATTAGCAATAGGCTGGAGGCAAAGCAGACTTACACTCTCACTGCCACAAAACTGATTATTTTCGGAAAAACAACATTTTTGTCAAGAATGACATTTTTTTTATGAATTGAAGAATGGCGCATTTTATTAATGCATTTTTCTAATAGTATGTAAAAACTGTGAATCACGTTAGCTTGTGGTGGAAAAGTTTGTTTCAGCTCTAACTTTTGCTAAGAACTCCAATATTGAAAACAATTACCTTCATTCAAAATGCCAAGATTCTGTGGTTACGTTACCGGCTGGAAGAAGACATATTGTTTTCATTATTGTTACAACACAAGTGCATCTTTTACTTCAGGATCCTCAGCACCTTTATCTCCCAGCAATGGAAACACTTGAGTAATGAGTTCCTGAAAGTTCAGCAGGAGAAGAGGCACAGCTGGTTCAAGGCTGGAGGGACTATAAAGAAGTTCCGTGCAGGCCTCAGCATCTTCTCCCCCATCCCGAAGTACGACAGCTTTCTAAACGGACTTTGTTTTCCCTACATTGTCATTTTTACTGTATTTGTCATGTATTTCTTTTAAGACAATACCAGAACCAGTTACTGTTTGTAAAATGAAATGGCCAACATTGCCAACAATGTCCACCTGACTGTAGAAAAATCAAGAGGAGAAACTGAAAATATAATTTTCATTCCTCACTTAGTCATTTAATGTGTTTTTAAAATTCAGAGTAAAGCAGAAATGAGCCTAAGCCCTTCTCATAGGAGATCAGTTCTGGGATGTAGTAGATCTGGGAGTCTCTTTGCTAGCTCACACAACCTTCAGAATTAGTAATGCTCAGAGAAAATGATACACGACAGGCACTTTTTATAGCTCGTCTGGGGCTCTGAGAGGAACTGAATTTAATTATTATGACAACCATCACCGCATAAAAAATCGGTAGATTTTGAAAGGCCTGTTTAACCGGTTCTCTGAGGATACACGTGACTGTGATAACTGATTGTTCATCATTCCTAATGACTGTGTTTGGGCTCCAGATCTCCCAGTTTCCCGCTGATCCAGGACTCGACGCTGAAGGGTAAACTGAACGTGCCCGAGCTGAGGATGACCCGTCTTATGAACCGCTCCATCTCCTGTACCATGAAGAACCCGAAGGGGGAGCTGTTCAGTTATCCTCCCAACAGTCAGGTCAGACTCCGGCCCTTTCCTAATGCACTCACACGTCACACTACACCTTTTATATACTTCTTTATACTTAATTATTACAAATTGAGAGTTGAGACTTATTTATTGAACGTATGAATTATGTAATGCTACCGGAGGGTCAAAATCAATGTTCGTTACAATGTACAGCACGTCTCATGACATCACTAATACATTGATAAACTAATTTGACCAATTCAAGTATGTTTTTTCACTTATGAATTAGTTTTATTATGCATTATGACCAACAACTGTCTAGAAAACATATATTTCGCACCCATATGTGCCTTTTGAACGTCATATTTCAGATTGTTTATGATAACCTCCATTCTTCCGCGAAGGCTCTCCTTTAGATTTTTTAAAGTCTAGATGTTGGGATTTGTGTTCCGTCAGTGACAAGAGGTCCTGAGGTCTAAGGTACAGTCAGCTTTCCAGATCACGCCAGTGGTGTTCATTGGGGTTGAGGTCCGGGCTCTGCACAAGACACTCCAGTTCTTCCAGTCAAACCTTGACAAGCCATGTGTTCATGAAGTTTAATTTGAGCACGATGGCATTGGTACACTGGGACAGGCTTAGACATCTTAGTTTCTGAGAGTTCGAAACAATTTTGCGGTTCCAACTGGAAATAGTTTGGGATAGGGTTCAATTTTTGGTGCGATGGTCACGTTTTCATATCCTTTTGGCCATAGTGACCAGTGAGACCAGTTGCATTATCAGGAATGGATTGAAGCAAGAATGTGAAAATATAGGGATTAAAAAAGTTTTTAAAACATTAGATTTTTTTTTATTATAAAATAATGAAAGGTTATTACATAAAACCTGATGTACCGGATGTGCTCTTCTTTTCTGGCAGTAAACCCTAGACTCAGAGTGTTACCAAAGAACTCTGGATCATTATAGATGGTTCAAGCCAACTGCACCTCTGATTGATTCCATGGAAAACTGTATGGTGATTGTGCATTGCGTGGTGAATAAGGAATTAGTCCTATATGACATCCGTCTTGTATGAAGGGAATCTGCCATGTGGATCTGCACTGAAGCTGAACTCATTTAGTTAAAAAGGGAAAATGGCACCATCTGTTCAGCAAGGCTAAACTTGGAGATGAATTGACTTGGCTAAACTTGGCCATGATTCCTGCCATTAATATGCTGTCTAGGGAAGAAGATACTGTATGCTGCTGGATTTGCAGACATGAAGAAGTACAATTTTCCTTTGGAACATGGCCACTGCTTGGCCAAAATGTCACTGTTTCTGAAGGGTCAACTGCAAAAAGGTCATGTGGTCATAAACCTCTTCCAGAGCAATAGGTGGGTGAGGGTAGCAAGGGAAGCTCATGAAGCCATGCACACACATCATGAAGAGTGGTCGCTGTGCTTTATGAAAAGCCTCTGGAGGCAGCCTAAAATTCGTACAATATTCCTGAATGCTAAACTGCATATTGTTTAAAGATGAATCATATCTCCGACCTCAGCTTTAACTGTAATCTCCAAATTACTCTTAACTTTTAATGGCTTGCAGTTTGATGTGCTAATGAACACATATGGAGAAGGGGGTTTACGGTTTATTAAGAATGTGGTCCATTAATGCAAAATGCAACAACCATACAAAAAAATGTGAAATGCTAAGGTAATGCGGTTGTGCTTTTGGTTTTGCATTCATGATTTGGAATCTGTGATTATGTTTGTAATGTTGTTAATTCTTGGGTTTGTTTACTAGGTTTTTGGTTTTACCTTCGTGTGCGTGTGTTTGTTGGGTTTTTGTCTTTCCTGCAATGATGCTTTTGGATTTTTTAGTGATCTTGTTTTTGCTATATTTTAATTTAATTTTTTTGTGGTGCTTTTTGAATTTGCTCTAATCTTTTTTGTTTTTTGATGTATTCTTTTGGATTATTAATTTGTTTTGCACTTATGGACCACAGTAGTCTTTTATACATTATAATGGATATTTTCTTTTTGCTTAAAACCTATTTCTTTTTTTTTTTCTACATTTTTATACCTGCAAGCTGAACACTTCTTCACAGGTGAAATTCAGTTATGATGAAACCATTTTGACAGCTGATGAAAAAAGCCGTTTAAAGCCATCCAGGCTCCTCTCCTCAAGCTTGTCTCCCCCCTCGCCTGCCTCTGCCTAACATGGCTGGCTGGCACCCTTTCCCATAATGCTTTGTCTCCATTGACCCATCAGACTGTGGCAGTCCCGGCGGGCAGGGCCCCGGCGCAGATTACCACGCGGCAGCTGATTGAATTGTTTTTCTCATCCCAGGCGGGCGGCCACTGCAAGAACATCCCCACACTGGAGTACGGTTTCTTAGTGCAGGTATCCACTCGATTTAAGCTTTAACAGCAGGAAATCAATACAAATCTTCACACATAAGCAGACTAACTTCATCTTCCAACCAACACGGAATGGATTTGATTCATGTTATTGTGTTTATTAACTGCAAACTCAACAATACTGCACTGGTTCATCCACACATATGCATGATTCATGCTGCAGCGTTGATGATTTGTCATAAATGTGTCAGAATCATCAGTGATGTGTGACATTGTCATGGATACTGTATCTCACAGTTTACTCATCTGTGTGTGTGTGTGTGATGTGAAATTTACCAAACCTGCTTGATGATATGTATGCAGTCAGCAAAAATGTATAAAACATAATTGTACAGAATAATAGGAACACCTCTGGATGTACGGCCTTTCTAAACAGACAAAATGTAGTCATTTATTCAAAGCAATTAATAACCTATTAATTATTAATTAGAAGAAAGAGACAATTTTTTTTATGTTTCCATTAGTTATTTTTGGCTGAATAAATGTTAGAGATTATTTTGTTAATGAACACACAGACAAACAACCGACTTGGATTGTTTTCATGATATCCAATTTCTTCAAAGTATGTTATAACAAAACAAAACATTTCAAATTAGGAAAGATTTTTGGGTACAAATGTTTATTACATACATATTTTTTGGACCAAAAATCAAGCAAATTTTGTGATTGTTGTGATCTACATCAGATATCTTTGGGGAGGAGAGGTGAGGGACACTTCCTACATAATGTTTCTTTGAAGGCAATCATCAGTTTATCAATCAATCAATCAATCAATCAATCAATCAATCAATCAATCAATCAATCAATCAATCAATCAATCAATCAATCAATCAATCAATCAATCAACCAAACAATCTATCAACCAGTCAACCAGCCAACCAATTAACATATTAACTAATCAACCAGTCAACTGGCCAGTCAACCAACCAACTAATCAACCAATCAAATGACCAGTCAACTAACCAATCAACCAACAAATTAACCAATCAACCATCCAATCAACCAACCAACCAATCCACCAACTATTGACCCAATCAATCAATCAATCAATCAATCAATCAACAATCAATCAATCAATCAATCAATAATCAAATACAAATGCAAAAAAAAATACTTTTCCTTACATATAATTTCTCCTGAAAATAGAGGTATTGCAGGTTCAACTATTCTATCAGAGGGTTTTAAAACATACCATGTCTTTAAGATTTAAAAACTCTATAAAATATCATAAAATGAACATAATTGGTTCGCATGCTTCTGAATTAGCCATTGTTGCCTTAATCCCCTTTTTCTTTTGTCTCTATTGTCCTCTTTCAGATCATGAAGTATTCTGAGCAGCGCATCCCGACACTGAACGAGTACTGTGTTGTATGTGATGAGCAGCACGTCTTTCAAAATGGCTCCATGCTCAAGGTACCCCGCCAACCCCCAACCCCCCCCCCCCCCCGCACCAGTCAGTTGTCACATGACACACAGCCATTATAGCCACATTACACTCATTGCTCTCAGGTGATTTATTATATAATGAAGAAGTGTACTGTAGTTATTTTCTCTAGTAATGTGGTGATCTCTCTTTCAGCCTGCAGTCTGCACCAGAGAGCTTTGTGTGTTCTCTTTTTACACTTTGGGAGTGATGTCAGGTGCAGCTGAAGAGGTGGCTACAGGAGCTGAGGTACAAAAGCACACATAAATATACAGTATAAGCATTTTATATACTTGCATACAATTACACGTGCACACATACAGGGTTATGCACATTTCATCCTCTGCTGCACTTGCTTACCATATTTACCATATTAGTGGATTAGCAGCACAAGCTATCTGTAAAAGCGACACACACTCAACGGATGAACCAACCGTCTCCATTACCAGAGGTAGAAGCTAACGGAGTATATGAACTTTGTTACTGTGCATACTGTAAGTACATATTTCACATGTCTGTACTCTACTTCAGCATTTCTATTAGAGGATTCGCTAAAGTATAGCAAATATCTGTACTCCTATTTAACTTCATTTCTTCATTCCATTGCATTAACTAACCACATTGGTTTGTAGTATTTAGAGTGGGAATGTCACCACCAGGTGGCATGGTGGCTCAGTGGGTTAGCCTCCAGGGTACAGGTTCGATTCCCGCCTTTGGTCTGTATGCATGGAGTTTGCACATTCTCACCATTCCCAGATTGGGTTCTTCCGGGTACTCCAGTTTCCTCCAGAGACATGCAGATTAGGCTAATTGGTGTTCCCAGATTGCCCATAGTGTTTGACTCTGTCTGTATTTGTGTGTGCTCTGTGATGAATTGGCACCTTGTCCAGGGGGTACCCTGTTTTGTGCCATTAAGTCTCCTAAGAGAGGCTCCAGGCCTCCCGCAACCCTGTATAGACGATGGGTGAATGAGTGATGCCGACTCACCTGCTGACTATTATGCATAATTGTGTGATTTTGAGACCTGATGGTGAAAACATCTGTACTTTTATTCAAGTACACATGTACAGTAAATGGAAGGCTTCTACTTATCCTTGAAAATTGACCTTAGGGAATCTGGACTTTTACTCAAGTACAGGATTCGTGTACTTTGCACATCTTGCAGGGGGAGTAATTACAGATGGGATCTACAGTACTGTATATTGTATGCATATACGGCGTTGTCACTTTAAGGCATCATGCATAATTTACAGTGCTATTGTTCCCATGTTGTTGTATAACACTTGCGCACACAGATAGAAACGGAATGGTTAACCGACTGGTCAATGGTTCCTCTGAATCCAAGTTCTGAAAAATTTTCCAAAACAACAACACTAATAATACTCAGAGCTCAGGAGCGCACTAGCAGCTCCGTAGCAAAACCCTGCAGTAAACACACAGAAGGCCTTACAGTCATTGCTGATTCAGCTCTGATGATGCACATGTGTGTGTGGGCAGGACGAGTGATTCTGAAGTTAGAGAATGCCAAAAAGTGAGTAAGCGTTTCATAAAGTGATCGTGACATGGCAGACCGGCGGCTATGACTCTGTCCATCTGTCAAGGTTATAAAACTTCCTGTAGTGTATGATCAGGCAACAGACAACTCAATGACGAGACAACTCATAATATGTGGAAATGGCATGTATGTTACGAGGGGGGGGGAGCACAAAGTTTCAAGATTTGTGCTCCACAGATCCGTTCAGGCGCTTTAAACCTGCATGTAGAATTCGCTATTGACAGTCTGGGCCCTGAGGACCGCAATTCTCAATACACAATGCCACGATTGTGGAAAAGACACATGGACAAGACGGCCATGGAGATGATTGGCTCTTCCACTGTGGAGACTGTTGCTTCGTCTCAGGGTCGTACCCATACACTCAAGTTTCGCCACCGGTAATGAGCCTGTCAGAGTTTTTTTCCGATGCACTGTCCTCCTGGGGGACGCCCTGCTCCTGGGACAACAACTTGGGGATTAGCATGTTTAAATCACATGTGAGTCAAGACCTGGACTGTTCCGTATGACACACCTGGCAGCAGTGTTGTGAATTGTTCTCTGATGATCATCATGCACAAGTTGACCGATCTATAGACGTCTGCATATTGTGTTTTTCTCACATCATGTGAATCTGAAAATTGCATTTTATTTAGCTGAAATTATAACTTCACAGACTGTGTATTATTTTTGCATAACATAAATAATGTAATTCTTGTGATTTTTGCTGTTCAGAAATAGGCACAAACCCGACAAAACACCTCCACCATAAATAGACTTAAATTTTTTACCCGTAGTTTTATGAAAGAGTTATTTTAGCCAGTATTGTTGTAATAATTAACTGAGAAATTGAACAAATGTATGTATGTACAGTATGTATGTATGTATGTATGTATGTATGTATGTATGTATGTATGTTGTAGGTTGTGGATCTTCTAGTTGCCATGTGTAGAGCTGCTTTAGAGTCTCCCAGGAAGAGCATCATCTTTGAGCCATATCCCTCGGTAGTCGACCCCAATGACCCCAAAACACTCGCCTTTAATCCCAAGGTGACTGTCCATCTTCTCTTATGCAATTGGATCATTTGATGCTAATTCTTTTTATAGGTTCTATCGTTTAGTCAGTCTTTACCATTAATTACTCTTTCTGTGTCTATGATATATGTTTGTCCATGGACCTTGGGCCACAGAAGAAAAATTATGAAAGACTGCAGAAGGCACTAGACAGTGTTATGTCTATACGAGAAATGACCCAGGTATGAGTTTGTATTGATGTGAATATTAACACCAGTTTCCAGCACTGTTATTCATGGGTCATCTGTTTTAGAAATGAACCAGTCTACAATTTGACTGCACAACGATACTTTATGTTGGTCTTTGGTGTATATTTACTCTGAGTCTGTCCTTTTGCTTTTAATTTATTACAAATGAATCTGCCTTTACTGTAACTGTCCTATGATGGCCCCATGTTTTTGCTTCAACTCGATTGTGAGTGAGTGAGTGTGCATTTGGTGTAAGCTTACTATAAGAGAGAGTACATATTGAACTGAGAGGGAGAGTATCTATACTGTAAGAATGTACTGATGTTACTGCACTATGAGGGATGAGCTTCATGTTACTTAACGCTATAACGACGCATGAGTGAGTGTGTCCTTGGAGAAGTTGGTGTTACTTCTCTATGAAGGATGAGTGAGTGTGTCCTCGGAGCAACTGCCATATGAGCGATGAGTGAGTTTGACTGTAGTGTTATTGTCATGTGAGGGATGAGTGAGTATGTTCTTGGTGTTACTACTTTATGAGGGATGAGTCAGTGTGTCCTTACTGCCATGTGGGGGATGAGTCAGTGTGTCCTTACTGTCATGTGGGGAATGAGTCAGTGTGTCCTTACTGCCATGTGGGGGGTGAGTCAGTGTGTCCTTACTGCCATGTGGGGTATGAGTCAGTGTGTCCTTACTGCCATGTGGGGGATGAGTCAGTGTGTCCTTACTGTCATGTGGGGAATGAGTCAGTGTGTCCTTACTGCCATGTGGGGGATGAGTCAGTGTGTCCTTACTGCCATGTGGGGTATGAGTCAGTGTGTCCTTACTGCCATGTGGGGTATGAGTCAGTGTGTCCTTACTGCCATGTGGGGTATGAGTCAGTGTGTCCTTACTGCCATGTGGGGTATGAGTCAGTGTGTCCTTACTGCCATGTGGGGAATGAGTCAGTGTATCTTTAGTGTTAGTTATTTATGAGGAATGAGTGAGTATGGTCTTGGTGTTACTACTTTATGAGGGATGAGTCAGTGTGTCATTAATGCCATGTGGGGGATGAATAAGTGCCTCCTTACTGCCATGTGGGAGATGAGTCAGTGTGTCCTTACTGCCATGTGGGAATGAGTCAGTGTATCTTTAGTGTTAGTTTTTTATGAGGAATGAGTGAGTGTGTCCTTGGTGTTATTGCCCTATGAGGAATAAGTGAATTTGTCCTTGGTGTTACTTCTTATTGAATGATAGTATGTAGAATATAAGTATGTGCGTTCGAGTAACTGCCCTACAAGTTTGTCTTTAGTGTTATTGTCCTATGAGGGGTGAATTAGTGTGTCCCAGGTGTTACTTTTCTATGAAGGATGAGTGAATGTGTCCTTGGTGTCACTGCCCTGTGAAATGTTGAGTGAGTCTGTCCTTGGTGTTACTGTCCTCTGAGGGATAAATTAGCATGTCCTTGGAGTAACTGCTCTATGAGGGATAAGTGAGTGTGTCCTTGGTGTTACGGCCCGCAAAACAGACTATTGTTCCCCAGCCCCGGCCCTATGAAGGTTGATGTCCTTGGTGTTACTGTCCTCTGAGGGATAAATTAGCATGTCCTTGGAGTAACTGCTCTATGAGGGATAAGTGAGTCTGTCCTTGGTGTTACTCTATTATAAGGGATGAGTGTGTGTGTCCTTGGTGTCATTGTACTATGAAGGATGGGTAACTGTGTCCTTGGTGTTACTGCCCTTTGAGGGATGAGTGAGTGCGTCCTTGGAGTAACTGCCTTATGAGGGACAATTTAGATTGTCTTTAGTGTTATTGCATCATGAGTGTTGAGTGAGTGTGTCCTTGGTGTTACTGTCCTATGAGCAATAAACAAGTTGGTCCTTGGGTTACCGCATAATGATTTATGAGTGAGTGTGTCCTGGGAGTAACTTCCTGAATGAGTTTGTCTTTAGTGTTATTGCCTCATGAGGAATAACATGAGGAATAAGGAGTTAGCGTGAGTGTCCTTGGTGTTACTTCTCTAAGAGGTATGAGTAAGTGTGTCTTTAGTGTAACTGTACTCAGAAGGATGACTCAGGTTGTCTATGGTGATACTGCCCTGTGTTATATGACTCTTACTGTACTGTTACGGGTTAGCAAGTGTACCTTTGGACTCCTGTACTATGTGCAATGAATGAGTCTGTCGTTAGTGTTACTCTGCTATAATGCATGGGGATAATGGATGTTTGAGAATTTAGGCGCTTCTTACAGTATATGAGAAGAGATGATGGAGTTTATCTTGAGTAAAAGAGAACAAAGTTGATGTAATTGTTGGTGTAATTGGTGTAATAAATGCATCAGTTTTTGTGCCTATGTGTATAATTGTGGCTCGGTCTATTTTAACAGGGATCCTATCTTGAGATAAAGAAACAAATGGATAAACTCGACCCCCTGGCTCATCCTCTACTACAGTGGTAAGTGACATAAACACATGTTCATACACCTTTTCGACAATTCTACACAAAGACAATAATCTCCCTCTTGTATTGTTTTTGCAATGTGATTGTGTTTTTGTTGTTCTGCAGGATAATATCCAGTAACAGATCTCATATTGTCAAACTGCCTCTGAGTAGGGTATGCTATTTATTATTATTATTATTATTATTATTATTATTATTATTTTATTATTATTATTATATTTTTTGCTAGCCTGTCATGAATGAAAGTCAGTATTAATTTATTCATTGAAATTTCATTACGTTTTATGCATGTATATTATTCATGTACCTTTTACCTGATTTGTCTGGGCAATATTTCTATTTGAGCAGCAGCTGAAGTTTATGCACACGTCCCATCAGTTCTTGCTCCTGAGCAGCCCGCCTGCCAAAGAAGCTCGATTTCGGACAGCCAAGAAGCTTTACGGCAGCACTTTTGCCTTCCAGTGAGCACTTTCATTTTTACTGAACAGTTTTTTTTTTATTTTTTACTATGAGCCTATTACAGTCATATACTTAGTCGATATTTGTTCAAAAAGATCTCAGTACATATTGATGTTAAATTGGAATAGACTCAACCTCTAGATTTGCTTAATAATTGTCATATACTGTAATTAAATCTTATACTCATATAGCATATCCCTCTTTTGTTTTCTGCAACTCTAGTGGTTCTCATATCGAGAACTGGCACTCTGTTCTGAGAAACGGACTAGTCAACGCCTCCTACACCAAATTACAGGTGTGTATGTTTTTATTGAAAGGTGATCTTGTTCAGAGTCCAGATTGGCTGCTTGGACAGCTAGTGGCATTGTACTGTTAGAGGTCATGAGAGACATGATTGCTGTGCTAACCCTATTGATATCAATGTGATGAGACACACAGAAACCTCTAATTTGGATAAAGTTATTACTTAAAAGGAATGAATGAACGAATTAAATCTCACTGAAAGTTGTTACTTTTGGTTATAGTTTTGTTTTTGACCAAGGGAATACCTAATACAGAAAAAAAAAAAAGGATTTGGACATCTCACCATCACATCCATGAGTGCTTTTTTTGAACATCCCAATGCAGATGTATCGCTTCCTCCACGCCTCTGGGAAAAAGGCTTTCCATTAACTTTTAGAGCATAGCTGTACTGTAGCTGTAGGGATTTGTTCTTATTCAGCCACAAGAGCATTATTAATGTCAGGAAGTGAGGTCAAGAGACAAGATGGTGATCCAGTTCATTACAAAGATGTTTCATGGGGTTGAGGTGCAGGACTACTGAGTTCTTCCACCCGTTAGCTTTAGCCGCACCTGTGCCATGCTGGAACAGGTTTGGGTTTGTGCTTCCACTGCAGGCAAATTGTAATGCTACAGCAATCAAAGACATTCTAAGCAACTGTGTGCTTCCAACTTTTTGACGCCAGTTTGGGAAAGAACAGCATATAATGTAGGTATGATGATCAGGCATCCGCAGATTTTTGACCATATACGTTAAAACTGTAAGGTGTCGAGCTGTGAATGTCAGTAAGGCGATCTGTTTAATCTAAGTGTGTCAGCTTGGATGTTTTAGATTTAGTATCATTTTACGTCAACTAGGGCCACGCCTAACATTCATAGTTAGACTAATATCAGACGATCTTCCTTTCTTCAACCCAAGCTGCATGGGGCAGCCTATGGAAAGGGCATCTATCTCAGCCCCATCTCCAGTATATCTTTTGGATATTCAGGTAGGCCTTAATTGTGTCATGGCACCATCCGTCTCTGTCACGCTCACGCTCACGTTCTTCTCATCACTCATCATGCCCTTACGAAGCCATGCTGTTTATATGGTGCTTGTAGATGTGTGTTACCCAAGTTTAACATCATTACATTATTTCCCACTGTACTGTACCTGTGGTTTGTACATTTGTTTTATGTATTTAAGCAACAAATACGTATCAGATGTGGGGGGCGTTCAAGTCAAACTGGGACAAAATGTGATGACATTTCTGGTGAATAAAGATGCAAAACCTATTGACATTTGATTGGTGCAAATGTTCCAAAGAAGGCTGAATGACGATCCCGGCTGAGATGGCTTGGACCGTAGTCATTCCTGTGAGGGTGAGATTCACATGGTGAAATGCCCGATCTTGGAAAATCGACAGACCTGACCTCGCTCTAAGACATTTCTACATTTTTAGGTCTTTGTAGGAGTTCCTGGGAGACCAGTGTTTCAGACGTGAAGCAGGGAGTCCGATCGTGACTCCGGGGAACTGAGAAAACGTTCGACCTTGTTGGTATACAAGCACTAGTGATACGCTGGGATAAGTGCATTGGCGCAACCGAAGTCCCATTTTGACTTGAACACCGCTTGTGTGAAGATTTATTTGTGCACCAAAGTTGGTTTTATTTTAGTCAGTGTCAGAATACGGATAATATGTTTCATGTGATTGTCATGTGACTGTAGGATCTCCGCCATTAACCAGTCATGCATATTTCATGTATCATCAGTGCTTCATGATGTGTTGCATGGGCCTCAGTGGACGTGCTGTATGCAAGCATTGAGTACTATAGTTCGGTTGTGTGTGCTTTACGTGTGTGTGTTTACAGGAATGGGAAAAGGACAGCATCGGATGCCAAGTAAAGATGAACTGGTGCAGCGCTATAACCGCATGAACACAATCCCACAGGTACAGTAGAACCTTCGGTATCTTCAGGAAGGAAACGCATCTGGACTCGATATTTTCCTCTTCTCATCTTTCCTTTCTTTTTACAGACTCGCCCGATTCAGTCACGATTCCTCCAGAGTCGGAATCTGAACTGCATCGCACTCTGTGAAGGTGAACGGCCCAACCATTCATAAGTAGACCAGCTTGCTAATTTAGAGCTAGGTCAGGGAAGATAATATTTTCATCATAGGAGACCCTAGATCTGTAGTGTTTGCTAGATGTTACTGTAAACTAGTGCAGGAAATGAGTTATTCCCTCTGTACTGGAGATAGTGTCTGGCCTGCAGATTATTTTTGCAGGTGCAATAAATATTATCGTTTCATCTGCGTTCCTAAAAATAAATCATGACAAGTCATTTTTATTTTACCTTGCATGGTAGGCATAAAAATAGACCAAAGTTACACAGGACCCATTGGGTCTATTTGCCCAGTCGGATTATTTTATAATGAAATGCGTTAAGATTCACACTTTTTACTGAGTTTGTTCCATGGTGGATTTAAGGCCTCAGGATAACCTCTTGCAAACATTTCCTGCCGAAAATGCCCAAATATACTCAGTATAAGGTCTAGAAGGAGAATTTTATGACATATTCCTGGGAAAGGGACATTTCTTGCTGACTATTCAGAAGGTGCTCATTGATATTTCCATATTATGAGGGACGTTCAAGTCAAGCCAGTAATCTGAAATCGAAAAATCTGAAATTGAATGATGATGGAAAGGAGATCGGACTCTTAGCCGCGGTAAAACATTTGAACAAATGTTGTGAAGAAGTCCGTACTACCGTGACTGAAGATCCTGGCGAAGGTGGCTCGGAGGCCACTGCAGTCATTTCAGTGAACATTCAGTCAAAAAATCGATGGATACCTATAGTATCTGGTCGGCAATTTGCCGAAGAGACACATCAGTCCCGTGACACAGTCACGTTCCACATGTTTGGGTCATTAAAGGAGTTCCTGGGAGGCCAGTGTTTCAGTAGGTAGTATGACAATGGCTCTGGCATACTGAGAAAGCTTTTGGTATCCAAGCACCAAGAGTAGCAGGGGAGTTTACAGGAAAATAAAAGTAGTTCTTACTCTACTCTACTTTCACTGTATTCAGGTATTCTGCACAATCAGATCAAACGCTTGGTTTGAACTTAATGGTTAACGTTTACTTTTGATGTGATATGTTACAGTGATCACATCCAAGGACCTTCAGAAACACGGGAACATCTGGGTGTGTCCTGTTTCAGACCATGTGTGCACACGCTTCTTCTTTGTGTGAGTACCTGCGTATGTAACAGTACTGTGTGTCACAGGAAGTGCCTAGTGTGTTATGATTTCCAGAAAACATGTCCGGTCATTTCACACTCTCCCACCAGGGGGAGATGTTGGAATAACCATGATTCCACATTCACTATGCATCTCTGGCTCAGTTATATACTGTAGTATTCCAGAAAAGCACGAGCTCGTCATTTTTGCTGGGGAATGGTTGCAGTCGATGTCACAGCTCCACTGTCAGCGATGCTTCCTGCTCCGGCTACCATTTCATTCGCCATTCATTCCTCTTATCATTCGCTTTCTGTCTATGAAACCATAAATACGATAAATGAGAAGTGTTGTATTGTATGCTGCAGGAACAAAGAAAAAAAAAATGCAGAATTTTTCTGAATCCTTTGTTCATCAACTTGTACGGTTATCAGATATGATGAACTAATAATAAATGTCTGCACACAATC
>JAAGKR010011158.1:7296-20283 GCA_011419295.1 Clarias macrocephalus | reverse complement strand
TTATGGAATAGTCTTCCTATTAATGTTCGGGACTCAGACACAGTCTCAGTGTTTAAGTCTAGGCTAAAAACCTGTTTATTTAGCGCAGCATGTTTGTAAATAGATTAGCCTTAGGTAAAGGAGCAGATCTGGGGGACTCATGGACGTAGAGTATCTGGTGAACTGGTATGTTTAGATGCTGTCCTCCCCACTCTCATTGATCACTCAGGTTTGTTGACGGTGAGGTGATTGGTTGCTTTACATCTCAGTTCCCCCTCATGTCTGTGTTTCCTTCTGGCTCCTCCCTTTTAATGATGATGTCATAGTTAGTCCTGCCGGAGTCCCTGCTTGCACTCTGCACTAATATACATTCATCTTATACATGTTGACTGTGACCAGACCGAACTGCCATCTCTCCTTCTCTGCTCTCTCTCTCTTTCCCTCTCTCTAGCGAGCTACACATGTCGTTCCTGAGCTGATGTCCCTCTTCTGGTTGGAGATCTCGTCACATGGATGCTCGGTGTGTCTCTTTGGGATGCGTCTGGTGTCTGGGGACGATTTCACTCTATCATGACAGCTGTTTCTCTGAGGACTTGACTTTGCTGCAGTCGCTTGATAGTTCAGGACTGGAATTTCCTACAAGTCTAAATGAGCCTCCAATAACTACCTGGACTCCATATTAACATCAATTAACATCAACTGTTATACTGAACTGCCTCCTAACACACAGTATGAGTGCAGATCAGTTCCTGCTCTCCGTTATCACCCAAATGAGGATGAGTTTCCTGTTGAATCTGGTTCCTCTCTAGGTTCCTTCCTAGTGCCATCTCACAGTTTTTCCTCGCCACCGTCGCCGATGCTCTAGGATTATTCATCAGGGACATCAGGGATCTGATCACATTTTTCTGACTCGTACACATTTGCATAATTTTCTTTTAATTTTGTGAAGCTGCTTTAAGACAATGAACATTGTTAAAAGCTCTATATAAATAACATTGAATTGAATTGAATTTCTAAAATCAGAAATTTTACTTGCATTAATAACTGAAATAATAAATAATTTAAAAGGTTTTAATAACAATGCAGTCAAAAAGAAGTTCACAAAGAAGTTGTCTCTTTGAGTTGGTACTGAAAGATTATATATATATAAAAAATAATGGTTAGCATCAGGCTTCTTTAAAGTAAACACAGGAGCCAGTTCTGATTAATGATAATATTCACTGCCTTGATTCCAAGCCTGTAACTGCACGTATCTGCTACATCTGAACCAAAGTGCACAAGAAAGAAGATTCTTTTACTTTTTTGCCAAATAAAATATTAACTGCAATGTTGTCCATTATCATTGCTATATACTGTACTATATACAAATATGTTTAATGACGTCTGAATATTGTTTCTTCCACATTATCAACAGAACCGACTCATCCTCAAACAACACGTTAGCAAGTTTTTCAGAGAAAGAGAAATGTCTGGGATAAGAAAGTTGCTTTTATGTTTATTACTTTTTCAGCTTCTGCGATATCTATACAGATATGAGAAAAATACTTGGCTTTAGTTGCAGACATACATGTTATTTGCATGACTCTATTTGTTTGTTTACACATTTTACGGCTTTAAAAATCCTACCATTAGTCATTTCAGGTTGGCTAGTCAGGGGAGAGATCGTGTGTTGTATAAAGCATTTTATATTTGAAATAGTCTTTACTCATTTTCTTGTAGTGATGAAATTGTTACATGCAGTTAATGAAAGTTGTGCAGTGAAGCTTTTACAACAAACTGCGTTGATGCCTCGAAGCTTTTTGACACATTGCTCTACTTCGCCATCTGGTGGTAAAAAAAATCCCTACCCCAGCTGTGCCATTCACACGTTTTGTTCATTGTAAGATTTTGTTTGTATATTTAGTAAGACGGTGTTCACAAGCAGCAAACAAGTTTGTATTTGAGGAAGGACTTTTATTCTTTTTGGGAACAGTGGTTGAGCCCGCAAGGTGTTTTAATTTACATTGATACAACAGACATTCAAACGTCGTTGTTTTTATTATAATTTTTTAACAATAATAATAACAATAATACACCACGTCAAAAACATATAGGCATGACAATTATGGATATAATTCTAACGTTGGAATAAATGGACAGCGGGTCTGGGACAGCGCAGTAGACGCGCTCTGTGTTTGAGCCCTGCTTGACGTGTCGGTGACGTAACGAAGCTTCATTAACACCGGTCACGTGACAGCCTCGTTTCAAGCTTCGCTCCGGAACACAGTTTCAAAGCACCAGCATGTCGAAAACTCGAGACGTGTGTCGAAACTGGGTGTCTAGCTTGTCACAATCAATCCCAGACTAAAAAGAAACTGTAAATATAGGTTGAAATTCAGAATAATCAATAACAAAAAAATATATTGAGAGTAATGTGTCAGCATGTAGAGGAAGTTTCTCAAGGCTCGTTTGTAATTTGGTCCAAGCTGAAAAAGAAACAATTAAATTGAGTTCAAAAACTAATCAACACATCAACTTTGAATTCATTTAAAATTGAGGAACGTATGTGGCACAAAATCCAAAATCCAATGACTTACCAGATTGCGGATTTGTTTAGCTTCTGCTACAAACTCTGAGTGCAGTGAGTAACACATACAGTTTCTCATTAATGTTGAAGGAATGAAGATGTGTTTGATGACATTTTTGTAGCTGTGATGGGTTTAAAGTTGTGTTTGTTAAAAAAAAAAAGTGTTTGTAGCTGGGCTCAAGGATGAAGATGTTTTTGTTGAAGAAGAGTTTGAAGTTTAACTTGGGGATGAAGATGTGTTTGATTAAGAAGTGTTTGTAGGTCTGATTTAGGGGGAAGAGATGTTTGATTAAGTGTTTGTAGCTGTGCTCCGGGGTGAGGAAGTGTTTGTAGGTCTGATCACGAATAAAGTGGTGTTTGATGAAGAAGTGTTTGATGAAGAGATGTTTGTGCTCCTGATTGTGGATAACGTTGTGTTTGACGAAGAGATGTTTGTAGTTCGGCTCGGGGATGAAGAGGTGTTTGTTGATGAAGTGTTTGTAATTGAGCTCAGGGATGAAGAGGTGTTTGTTAAGGAAGTGTTTGTAGCTCCGTTTAGGGATAAAGATGTGTTTGTTGAAGTGTTTGTTGCTGTGATTATGAATGAAGATGTGTTTGGTGAAGAAGTGTTTGAAGTTTTGCTCAGGGTTAAAGATGTGTCTGTTGAAGAGGTGTTTGAAGTTTTACTCAAGGATGAAGATGTGTTTGTAGTTGTGGTTGGGAATGAAGGTGTGTTTGTTAAAGTGATGTTTGTGGCCGTGTTCGGGAAAGAATAAGTGTTTGATGAAGATGTGTTTGAAGTTTTGCTCAGGGATGATGTATTTGATGAAGAGATGTTTGTGCTCCTGATTGTGGATAATGTTGTGTTTGACGAAGTGTTTGTAGTTCGGCTTGGGGATGAAGATGTGTTTGATGAAGAAGTGTTTGTAGCTTTGCTCAGGGTTAAAGATGTGTCTGTTGAAGAGGTGTTTGAAGTTTTACTCAAGAATGAAGGTGTGTTTGTTGAAGTGATGTTTGTGGCAGTGTTCGGGAAAGAATATGTGTTTGATGAAGATGTGTTTGTAGTTGTGTTTGGGGATGAAGATGTGTTTGATGAAGAGATGTTTGTGCTCCTGATTGTGGATAACGTTGTGTTTGTTAAGGAAGTGTTTGTAGCTCTGTTTAGGGATAAAGATGTGTTTGTTGAAGTGTTTGTTGCTGTGATTATGAATGAAGATGTGTTTGATGAAGAAGTGTTTGAAGTTTTGCTTAGGGATGAAGAGATGTTTGTGCTCCTGATTGTGGATAACGTTGTGTTTGACGAAGAAGTGTTTGTAGTTCGGCTCGGGGATAACGATGTGTTTGTTGATGAAGTGTTTGTAATTGAGCTCAGAGATGTAGATGTATTTGATAAAGTGTTTGTAGCTTTGCTCAGAGATGAAGTTGTGTTTGTTGCTGTGATTATGAATGAAGATGTGTTTGATAAAGTGTTTGAAGTTTTACTCAAGGATGAAGAGGTGTTTGTAGTTGTGGTTGGGAATGAAGGTGTGTTTGTTGAAGTGATGTTTGTGGCAGTGTTCGGGAAAGAATATGTGTTTGATGAAGATGTGTTTGTAGTTGTGTTTGGGGATGAAGATGTGTTTGATGAAGATGTGTTTGTGCTCCTGATTGTGGATAACGTTGTGTTTGACGAAGAAAAGTTTGTAGTTCGGCTCGGGGATGACGATGTGTTTGTTGATGAAGTGTTTGTAATTGAGCTCAGGGATGAAGAGGTGTTTGATGAGGTGTTTGTAGCTTTGCTCAGAGATGAAGCTGTGCTTGTTGAAATGTTTGTAGCTGTGCTCAGGGGTGAAGATGTATTTAATGAAGAACTGTTTGAATTTCAACTCGGGGATAGAAAGGAATTTGTTGTAGAAGTGTTTGTAGCGTTGCTTAGGGATGAAGATGTATTTGATGAAGTGTTTGTAGCAGTGTTCGGGGAT
The DNA here is from genome assembly GCA_011419295.1 of Clarias macrocephalus. NCBI lineage: Eukaryota > Metazoa > Chordata > Actinopteri > Siluriformes > Clariidae > Clarias > Clarias macrocephalus. The sequence continues at coordinate 15,798 of JAAGKR010011158.1, read as the reverse complement.
GACGAGATGTTTGTAGCTCTGTTTTCAGTTGATGTTTCATTTGTTGAAGAGGATTTTGTCACTGTTGATTAAGAAGTTTTATTAGAATTAAAATATTTCCACCCTTCAGAATCATTGTTTATTCCTTTATATACTGTTTGAATGGTGCCATAACATTAAAGTCAAGGTTGGAATCTGTTACAATCGAACCCTTGCTACAAAAGGGTTCAGGTTGAAATTTCGAATTCCTAAAAGTAAATAAAAAATTAGTAAAATGATTTCCTATATTATTTATTACCCAAAATGATATTTATACATCTAAAGAAAATAAATGGCTTTGAGGTACTTTAGTTCAACCTAAGCAGAAAAATAATCCTAATTAATATATTTAGTGCAGGCTTATTAATGAGGATGGAGGGGGGGGGGGGGGGGAGTCTCCTTAACAAATTAAATGAGAGAAAAAGGCCAAGTTTACATAATACTGATGAATACTCATGTCCCAAGGTAGAAATAGCAACAGCGCCCTCTGCTGCTTCATGGAGTTGGCCTTCCTCGGTGCAATATTTAATGAATGACTAACAGCATTTCAGCAGAAACACCACACTTGGCAGTGGAGGGCTGCGGATTTGGGCTTGGTTTTGCAGCCACAGGACCAGGCATTGCATCAGTGTCCGGGATTTGGCTGGGATTTGCTGTGCTATTATATATAATTCTTAAGGTTTGTGTTTCCTGTCCATCTTTTTATCCACCTTCTGTGAAGAATAGAGGTGGCGTTGGAGTGCTTTGAATCCACCATACAGCAATAAAATGTGCAAAAATAGAGAACTGAAAACCATCACAGAAGAGCGAAAGCAAAAAGAATAATCAGATAGAGATGGATGGCTTTAGATTTTTAAACCTATACACACTTTATACGTGTATTTGTACATTCAGCAAGAAATTTAAATAGTAATTCTGTGAATATTGTGTGTGTGTGTGTGTGTGTGTGTGTGTGTGTGTGTGTGTGTGTGTGTGTGTATATAGTTTTATTTCAATAATGGATAAACTATTTGACTAATAGAATAGTCAATATTATTTGCAACCCTTGTATCAACATTATTTTAGACAAATGTATGAATCCTTTGATCTAAGGGGTGCACTTATATATTTGAATATTTTATAGTGTTTATGCCTCTTAACTGAAAACTTGCATAATATAAAAGTACTGACTTGGTAAATTTTCAGAACTCTGTAGCCAGGCACTTTGTATTTTACACTTTTGCATCTTTAGGTTTATACTCAATATGTATTCTCAGGACAAATAGGAGGTTTATTGACTGAGGTTGTTATATTTGGGTCAGGATCAGAGACTGGATAGAATTCATATTATCAGGAGGAGAAGCAAAATGAAAAAACTTACCAATCAGACACAAAATAGCCAAAACCAGCCTCCAGCCCATTGTGGTGCTTATAACCTGAAAGTTATATTTAAAAAAATAATAATTTCTAACATTTCTTCAGTATCTTAGGGTGTAAACTCAACTCTCCACACTTCACCTGCCCTTTTTACACCTGGAAAGTGATGCAGATTGATTTCCATGCGACTTTCTTTTGACTCGAGCCTCATTATGTTAACAAAACCGAATGCTGACCAATCAACCTCTAATCACAGAAAACACATTAAGAAGTTTATCAGGCATCATTTAGTATAGAAAAGCCAATGAACCAATAATTAAATACTAGTTTCATCATGCACACTATTATCATGGCTGATTCATAAATCTTCCCTGTCACTTCTTGATTAACTAGGGGGCAGCATTTTTCACCCCAGCAATGGACTGGTCTCTCAATTTCCTTTTTTAAAAATATTTATTTCCTATATATATATTCTTTCTTAGATAAGTAACTTTTTTGTATTATCCCTATTAATAGTCTTGTTCTAAGGTCAGGACAGTCGCCTAAGCATTTCACTGCATATCGTACTGTGTATGACTGTGTATGTGACAAATAAAATTTGAATTTGATTTGATTTGATTGGATCAGCACATACAGCACATGTAGCACACACGTAGTGCATTCGTTCCTGACTTGTGTTAAGCCATAGCTCTTCGTACTTTGTGATCTGTGAGCAGGAAGGTTATACAAATAGATTTTTCACTGGAGTTGATTTTTCAAACGAGCTCATTAAAATTGTCTACGTTAAAACAGATTGTGAGAGTCTCCTTTCCCAGCCGGTTTTTGTGCCCCTCTTTACTGCTTTACTGCGATCACACCAATCTCCTTTAGAGGTATGAAAGCTTAGGTTGAGCTGAGTGTTGAAAATGAATTATGACAATAAATTAATTTACCATTATCATTCCCATTCTCACTGCGTTTACAGTAAGTTGTAGAGGTCCTACATCCTTGAAACCTGAGTGTAACTGCAACCCTGCAACTCAAAGTGCGGCATTTCTGTTCTGATGTGACAGTAAAGCGACTCAATAGCAGGAAAAGAATTAATGTGCCTGTAATCTGCTTTTTCTGATTGAGCATTTTTAGATGCTTTCCTTTGTATCTGTCCAACTTATCTCTCTTCACGTGTGAATCTTTCTCCTGTTTAATGGCAACTGTGCTTGCAGACAGTAAAATGTTCACCCTGCATTATGGTTGCATGAGTAGGTAGACTTTCTGTGTGTTTCACCACAGGTTTGTTTTTCTGGATCTGGGCATGCACACTAGCTCCAACTCAATGCACATGCCAAGATGCCAAGTGCTTGGTACTGGTCAGTTTTTGGCATCAGCACTGGGTCTAAGCTGGAAACTGGCATGGGCACTGGTTTGAAGCTGGTCCTTGGTACTAAGTTGAGCACAAGCACAAGCAGTGAATCTGGGCTAGAGCTTGGCACAGATCCTGGGTCGGAACAAAACTTTCTGCTTCTTGGGCCATCTTGCGAACCTCAATGCCAGGCTGTAGCACCAGTATGGCATCGCTGCCAGGCAGTGGCTCTAGCATGAAGTCACAACTAGTGTATGGAACAAGCATGATGTTTTTGAAACCATGAGAAGAAGGGGGGTAGCATGGTGACCTCAAATACAGATAGTGGCAGCAGAAAAGTCTGGGGTGCCGATAAAGAGAGGAGGTGGTACCAGCAATATATCCCTAAAGGTGGGCATTGGTGGAATCATGCAGTTCTCAAAGCCAAATGGTAGGTCCAGCAGAGTGTCGTTGGTACCAGAGGACACAGCTGGGCTCAGCTATGAAGGTGCATGGCTGAGCTGGGACACTGCGGAGTATGGTTCAGGCAGGAAGCGGCATATCTTCAGTACAGAGCCTAGGCCATGACAGGGCATGAGTCAGAAATCTCATAGCTTGGAACAAGACATGATTCTGTCAAGATTGAACAGCACTGTATGTCCCAGGTTGAAATGCTGAGAAGTTAGAAGTTTTTTTTTTTTTTTTATGTGCCGGTCTGGTGAACCTGGAGAGCATAAACATCATCATCCACTGCTACTTCCAAGATTTAGAATATGCCAAGCTCTACCTATAAAACTACATAGCAGAGGACATGCAGCTGGACATAAATCATAGACACTTGGTATGTCCATTAGTTTCAGAAGCTCTGTCTGGGGAAAAGCATGGAGGTGAATGTGGGCATGCCCAGCACAGCTTCATGGCTTTTTCTTTAGTCCTTTAGTATTTGGTGTTGCATTCTGTCATTCGTGGAGTAGAGACAGGACGCAAGTGCAGACAAATGTTTATTAATGAACATTATAGTAAATGTTTATCAATAACAGACAATAAATCACCAACATCTGGTACGACGACTACGGGCATGTCTCTGGAAGGCAGGCAGAACACATCCTACGCTCATGTTCATCATCTCTGAGCATGATTTTAGAAGAGCCTTCAGGAGGGTGAACACCAGGAAAGCAGCAGGAACAGGTGGCATCCCAGGTCATGTCCTCAGAGCCTGCGCACACCAGTTAGCTCCTGTGTTCATGGTAATATTCAACCCCTCCTTATCCCAATTAGTAATCCCCAAATGCTTTAAAGAGTCCATCATTGTTCCTGTCCCAAAGAAACCCCATTCTGCTTCCCTCAACGACTATAGTCCTGTAGCCCTCACCTCAGTAGTGATGAAGTGCTCGGAATATATGGGCCTGATCTCTGACAAATCTCTGGTCTTCAGTACAAAGCAGAAGAGAAACTACCCGACCCCTGTGATCAACCAGAGGCCAGTGGAGAGAGTGGACAGCTTCAGGTACCTCAGTGTTTACATCATGCAGGACCTGTCACGGTCCTATCACATCAACACTGTGGTGAAAAAGGCCCTCAGACACCTGACTTTAGACTGTCCTTTGAAGGGGCTTAAAAACTTCTACTCCTGCACCATAGAGAACAGGCTGGTTTGGGGACAGCACCATGCACCATGCTTCTTCCTGCAGGCTTTACAGACTCTCAGTCAGGACCACATAGAACTCAAGACTTTCTATGTTCTACTATATCTACTATGTTGCCTACTATAACACTACTCTTCACATTACACATTCACACATGTTTGCATATGGCATATACAGTATGTTTTCACTGGAATTTTGCACATTGTTCGGCTTGTGCAAACTTCTTAACCTAGTTCCAGTTACTTTAAATCTCATCTTATTATCATTATTTTTTTTGCTCGCTACTGTTTCAGATTTTTATAAAAATGCTTTCACCCCTAGATGGCGCCCGATCATCAACATGTTCTAATCAGAAATCTAAGATATAGAGCAGAAATACTACAACAATAGACTTCAGTATATCATATAATATTGATAGCTTCTCTATATAATGAGGTATAAAGTATGAGTAGAGTATAATATTGAAGAGTGATCTAACAATATTATATTAAAAATAGTAAAATATTTGTGTAAAGTACATATTATATGAAATATGTAACATATACTGTACATTTACCTGTACTGTAAAAACACTCAAAAGAATTATGTCTGAAATTTTCAACACTGTTTGCTCCTTTAGAAAAAAACTCACTGCCTGGTCATGTAGCTCATAAACCCCTGAAACTGGATGAGAAATGTAGACAGTATAAAGCTTTTTATCCATAAGACCTGCAGCTGCACTCTTACTTACATTCATCTACAAGATTTAAGTTGTTTAAGGCTCCTTTATGAGACAGCTTGTTTACAGCCAGTTTTAAAGATTGTGTGAAGTGATGAAGGGTTTGAGCTGGGAGATGTGGAATACCGGGTGGATCCGGAGCGCCGCAGGCAGCTGGAGCTGGTAGGTGACAGGATTGATACAGAGGGTGATGCGATATGGACCAATGAACCTGGGTGAGAGCTTTTTGGATTCAGTGTAGAGGTGTAGGTTCTTTGTAGACAGCCATAACTTGTCACCTGGGCGGTACAATTGTCCCGGAGGGTGTCGACGGCGATGTTGTGAAGCGTAGCGAATGTTGGCGCGCTGGATGGCCTCTTTGGCTTGAATCCAGGACCGTCGACACCTTCGGACCAACTGTTGGTGGGCCGAGGGTACTTCAACCTCTGGTTCTTGATGTTCGAACATCGGAGGCTGGAAACCCTGGCATACCTCAAATGGGCTCAACTTCGTGGCGAGGAGACGTGGAGGTTGTGAGACAGTTCTGCCCAGATGAGGTAGCAGGCCCAGGAGCGCTGGCGGTCGGCAATGAAACATCTCAAGTAGCGCTCCATTTGTTGGTTGGCCCATTCCGTCTGACCATTAGTCTGGGGATGGTAGCCCAAGGAGAGACTGCAGGTAGAATTGATCAGACGGCAGAAGGCCTTCCAGAACCATGCAGTGAACTGGGGCCCCCTGTCCGAGATGATGTCCTTTGGGAGCACGTGCTCTAGTATCAGCTCGGCTGTCTTTTTAGCTGACGGGAGTCCGGTGAGGGCCACCAGGTGCACAGCTTTGGAGAACCAATCCACTATGATCATGACAACGTTCTTTCCTTTGGAGACCGGCAGGCCCGTGATGAAATCAACGGCAATGTGCGTCCAGGGTCGACGAGGAACTGGGAGTGGTTGGAGCTCCCCTGGTGTGGGTTGGTTGGAGGTCTTGGCCCTGGCGCACACTGGGCACGCCTGGACGAATTCCTCGACGTCTTAGGCCATTGAGGGCCACCAGAAGGCGCGCTGGATGTACTGAAGGGTGCGCTGCGTGCCTGGGTGCCCTGACAGCGGCAAGGAATGACCCCACTGGATGACGTCGGCCTTGATGTTCCCGGGTACGTAGAGTCGTCCAGGCGGCACACCTGCCGGTTCAGTCTCCTGCCTGGCAAACCCTCGTCTCCAGTTCCCAACGGAGCGGGGCGATGATCTTGGGCGATGAGGGTGGCAGGACAGATGCGGGGTCCGCCCGGGGGCCGTCCCCCTCATGTTGTCAAGAGAGGGCGTCGGCCTTGATGTTCTTTGACCCTATCGGGTAGGATAGGTGGAAATTATAATGCTCGAAGAACAGAGCCCACCGCGCCTGCCTTGGGTTGAGCTGTTTTAGGTTTTTGATGGAGATGAGGTTTTGGTGGTCGGTCCAGACAATAAACGGTTCTCTGGCGCCCTGGAGCTGAGAGAGAACAGCTCCAGCGCTCCAGCGCCCACCTCTGAAGCGTCCACCTCCACAACGAACTGTTGGTTAGCATCTGGATGGAGGAGAATTGGAGCGGTGGTGAGTCGATGGCAAAGCCTGTGGAAGGCGGTGATGGCAGTGGAGTTGAGTTGAAAGTGATGAGGTGATGGGCGAGTCAGAGCGGTTAAAGGTGCTGCGACTGTACTGTAGTCCCGGATAAAGCGACGATAGAAGTTTGCAAACCCCAGAAACCGTTGAAGTTGTCTGAGAGTCTTGGGTAGGGGCCAATGACGTACAACCTCCAGTTTCTGTGGGTCCATGGCCACACCCTGGGACGAGATGACAAAACCCAGGAACGTGGTGGAGCGCTTGTGAAAAGTGCACTTCTCCAACTTACAGTACAGTCAATGGGCGTGCAATCTCTTGAGGACCGCCCTGACGTGTTGGATGTGCTCTTCAGTGGTGCGGGAGTAGATGAGGATATCATCTAGGTAGACAAATACCCATCGTCCCAACATGTCCCGGAGCACGTCATTAATAAAGCTTTGAAAAGCTGCTGGAGCATTACAGAGTCCGAAGGGGATGACTAGGCTTTCGTAATGTCTAGTAGGTGTAATAAATGCTGTCTTCCACTCATCGCCCTCTCTGATACGCACCAAGTTGTAGGCGCTCCGGAGGTCCAACTTTGTGAAAATGGTGGCACCAGAGAGGGCGTCCAGGGCTGAGTTGGTAAGAGGCAGGGGGTGTCGGTTCTTTATGGCGATGTTGTTCAGTCCCCGATAATCGACACAGGGACGTAATTCGCCCGAACTCTTCTTTACGAAGAAAAATCCCGCGGCGGCGGGCGAGAAGGATGGTCGGATGGTACCTTGGCGGAGAGCGGACGACACATACTCCTCCATCGCCCGCGTCTCGGTGGGAGAGAGAGAGTATAGACGGCTGCGGGGTGGAGCAGAACCCGGCTGGATCTCAATCGCCAGGTCACAGGGGCGATGAGGAGGAAGGTGGGTGGCGCGTCTCTTACAAAAGACCTCAGCCATGTCCCGATATGCAGTGGGGATGGCGTTGGTGTCGACATCGGGGACCTCGGACTCCCTAGAGCACGTCCCAGCCGGCGCCCGTAGGCAGAGTTTGAGGCAGGTCGGCCCCCATTGTAGGATCCGGTTTTGAGACCAGGAGATGAGAGGGTCGTGTTGGAGCAGCCATGGATATCCGAGGATGATGGGTGGCGAAGAGATGGAGGTGAGGTGAAAACGGATTGATTCTTGGTGTTGACCAATGGTGAGGGTGATGGGTCGAGTCTGGGTGGTGATAGGGCTGGTGGAAAGGAGCCGACCGTCTACGGATGTTATTCGAACAGGTGTGATTGTAATGAAAGATTACACATTAGGATCGAATGACTGACTGAAGGATCTGAATAAAGATTTAAATAATGTATTTTGCCGACCATCCAACTGACAAAGTTTCCCTTATCTTCACATCCCTGATGAGCTGTTTGAAGGCGTGACTGCTGTGATAATCCTGGGAGTGAAAGTCTTTCTCTAAAATATGTAAAAGATGCGAGGATGTGTTTCCCCTATTAGTAATTTGACAACGTTGTTCCACTGTGCATGTGACGGGTTTGGCCTGTTTGAAGATTTGACTGTTGTGAAGTCACCCTTTGATGGAATGTGTGACAAATACAACTATGGCAGAGTGTAACTGAACTGCGATTTTTAGACAATGATATTTTACATAAAGTTAAACCCTGAAAGAGAGGCAGATTTTCTGTTCTAGCTGTCAAAAAAGTTGTTAAGTTACTTGCGTCAGTTAAATGTTGCCCAAATGACCACATTATTAACAATCACATAACAGAAGGCAGACAGTGTTACAGACGGGTAAGAGTTGTGTGGTGGCACAAATAAAGTAAAGCTATATATTCTATATAGATTTACTTTACAGCGAAACCGATATGTACCGGCGTGATTCAATAAGTGATT
>JAAGKR010011157.1:0-17500 GCA_011419295.1 Clarias macrocephalus | reverse complement strand
ACGATCACAGACATCCAGGGCTCACACATGCCCAAGCCCGCCTGGTGCGATCCCACAGAAAAGTCAACGCAGCACAAGTCACTGAAAGAAGTCAATTCACCAGAACACTCAGTGCACCACAATCCACCGCGCAGGGGGGTTTCAGGAGGAAAAGAACTGCACGGAGCTGCCCAGGTGACACAAGGGGAATCTACACAGTACTGGGATAATAATGTTCCCAGTGGCGAATTGGTGTATGAAAAGGCTGAATATGAAACCTTCGGGTACTCAAGTGTACCTTAGGTGCAAAATAGTATATATTTATAGTGGCGACTGCTTTAGACACAAAACCCACCAAAAATAGGTGAAGATTTTCGTTTTTAAATGTTTTCGGACATCCGTATAGACCAACTCATATACACACACAGAGTGATAGAAAAAGCCTACAGACTATAATTGCAGACGTTTGTGATGTAAAAGAAAATTACTTCACACTTTTAGTGTTTCAGCATGAAACAAAATTAAACTTTAATCACCTCAAGAAGAGGACATCCACATGGTGAAGCACAGTGGCGGCATCATGCCAAGCCAAGATAGAAGAAATCAATAAAGGCAAGGGGGGAAAAAAGCAGAAATCCAAGTCGCCTAAGGAACAGCTTTAGAAGAAGAAGAAGCAAAGAGTGCAGGTCTAAATCCTGTTAAAAAAAACCTTTGGGATCACGCCATGAAAAAAGGGCTGTGCACAGGAGATCCGTTTGCAAAAACCTGAGATTTTAACAGGGAAGGAGGGTGAAGACTTTTTATATCCACTGTATGCGCACATCAGCCGAGCATCATTTCTTCTGACTGAAATTAAAGGAGATTAAGTTTAAAATGTTTTCTGTACCACAATGTTGTGGAGTTTGATTCTCTAATGTTAATATTGGGGAAAAAAGTGTAAAATTACTGTACATTCTTGCCGAATTGAAGTTCTTGATGGAAATGACGGTTATTAAATATCTCCACATGGATCGCAAAAAAAAGCACCTTGCATACAGTCTAGGGTTGAATTTCAAATCGCTTTATCCTCAATATTTATCAATGGTGGAAAGTCCAATTTCCAATTCCAAATGCAGCCAACCAGAGTCGCTAGCTGGTGCTGCTGCGTTGCTTGGGAATCGCTTTATCATCTAATATGGCAGTGTTGTCACCAGAGTTAAATGAACACATGCTCTTCGTTAATATACTTCAGTACATATTTTATGTGTGCAAGATATTTTTTTTTACTTTTACTCTGCTCAAAAAACTAAATATCTGTTCTGCTACTTTTCTGCATGTGTATTAGGTAACCAGATTGGTGTATAATCTTTGAATCGCCACCTGCTGACTGTTATGTGTAATTGCATGACTAGCCTTTCCTTTGTGACATACTTACATTTAGACATTTGGCAGACACCCTCATCCAGAGCGACATACATTTTTTTTATCTCATTACACATCTGAGCAAGTGAAGGTTAAGGGCCTCGCTTCAAGGGCCCGACAGGGGCAACTTGGTGGTAGTGGGAGTTGAACCTGGGAGCTTCTGAACCAAAGTCAGAAGAACCTTAACCACTGAGCTACCTCTGACCCACCTAATAATGGAAGAGGTGTTTGAAATGAGCACATTCACAATCAAGAAGCAGAAAGAGAGAGAGAGAGAGAGAGAGAGAGAGAGAGCGACCACATTACTGTGAGGTGATATAAACCCTGTACTGTCGATACTTGACAGCGAGTACTTCAGTACTTTTACTCAGGTACACATGTTAATGGAGAACTTCTACTTATACTTCAGTACTATTTGCCTTATTGAATCTCTACTTTTACTCAAGTGCAGGTGGTAGCAGTATCAGTATAAAGCAGAAACTTGGCAATTTTTGATCAATCGTGAGTTGAAACCGTGACAGTTTAAGTAGCAAATTGTAAAAAATTGGCGTATTTTTGGACTCGATCCATAACAACACTTACCAAGTCCTAAATAACAATCTACCTCAACATAACTTACGCATTGCTACGATGCTTTTTTTTTTAAGTCTGAGATAAAATTTTTAGACTCTGCTCCTTTTTTTTTTTTTTTCATTTTTGTATTCTAAACTCCCAAGGTTTTCTTTTGATCGTCAGATTTGGGCCCAAATTCAGAAAAAAACCCTCAATCAATGCTACGATTTACACTGAATCCTGATTGGTCAGCCAATAATAACAAATCATTTGTCAACATATTATTACATTCCAAAGCGAAATACTTGTATAGCTGCTATAATTTAAGCGAGACCTCTTTTCTTGTTTTAACATTTTGCAACATTAAACAATAATGCAAATGTATAAAAAAGTATGATGTCATTGTTTAATTGATTAGTTTGGCGTGCGAGGCTTTGTAAACACACTCGGAATGAATAATGCAGTTTATTCAACGCGATTTCTCCATCGCTATCTGTAGACAGAAACAGATTGTAAAGTGATAAAGGAGGTGGAAAGCAAGAATGAGCAGATTGAGAGAGAAAAAGAAAAAGAGAGTCAAGGAGGGAAAGAAAAGAATGAAAGAGGAGGAGGTGTAGAAAAGGAGCACGAGCATGAGATCTTCACATCCTTCATTAATCCCTGCTTCTCCATTCCTCTCCTCCACCCTATTATCTGTCCTCTGCCTTTTTCAGTCTACTTTTCATTTTATGAGTCTGTCCATCGCTGACCCCTTTCCTCTCTTTCCTTTTCTCTCTAATAGCAGATTCAGTGCTGGGTTGTAAATCTGTTCTCGTTTCTACCGCACTGCCTCGGCGTGTGTGCTCGGGGTGTTAAAAGGAAATAGAGAGAGAGAGAGAGAGAGATGGAAAGGGAATGGGAGGAATGAATAAATAAGTGGTATGAGCATGTAGAGATCATTCAATGGCCCTTTAACGCAGGAAAAGACATTAATCTCGCTCTTATCTTTGTATATGTGTGTGTGTGTGTGTGTGTTCTGGTCTAAGTCAAGTAAGTTTGAATGCACATGTGCGCATTTTCTCCAGCTGTTCATAAGAGAACTTGTCTGTTCAGGCCTATAGATGTGTGTGTGTGTGTGTGTGTGTGTGTGTGTGTGTGTGTGTGTGTGTGTGTGTGTTCCTGACCACGATGAAAAATTAGGTTTGATCACACAATTCATCCAAAACACTTGAAACAGTGTGGAGGATGTGTGTAGTGTGTGTGTGTGTATGTGTAAATTGTAACGGGACACACAGACAAAAAAAAAGGGTAATTTTATTTTGAATAAAGGAAATGAAGGAAAGGGTTTAAAGGAGGGGGGGAGGAATAAAGGGGAGGGAAGGTGTGCATGCGATGGCATGGTGGCACAGGCTGGTGGGCGGTAAAGGCGGGCACAGTGGCGGCGTGGGCAGCAGCTCCTGCGCGGTTCACTCGTGACGGCTCTCCTCTTGTGGGATGGCCGGACTGGCCCCTCCCAGCTCTCCTTTGGGCCTCAGACGGGAGTCCTCTGTGACGTCCAGTGGCCACACACACACTTATTCACACACTACGGACAATTTGGAAACACCGATTAGACTAATCTGCATGTCTTTGGACTGTAGGAGGAAACCGGAGTACCTGGAGGAAACCCACCAAGCACGGGGAGAACATGCAAACTCCATGCACACAGACCCAAGGCGGGAATCGAACACGGTATCTGGAGGTGCAAGGCGACATGCTAATCACAACACCACTGTGGTGCCATATGTACCAAGTATTAAGTGTGTTTCCTCGTAAACATCTGTTTCCGTTTTACATTTTATTTGAGGTCCCTGGAACATAGACACTGGTAACACAATACACCTTTGACACACTCATGACATTTGGTCAGTGTGAACGGAACGCTGATGGGGTCTCGACCTTGGTGGGTTCTTCGGTTCAATCAGATGTACAGTATGGACCACAGCAACAGTCTGATTGGTTTAATTTCATCCCATATGCAATATAACACAAAGATCCATTATCCTGCAGGTTGAAAAATATTCGACTCTGAATCGAACCATATGCAAGAAGTGAATCAAACGTGAATTTGTAAAATAATGAAAAGAGAGAAAAAAAAACAGCGATTTAAATCATTATTTAAATGTTACATCTGTGTTCTCTGTGATTGTTGTTATTCCTGCACACTTGGTAAAGATTAAGTTATGAGCCGAACTTGGTGTCACGGAGGCTTAGTTTGTTAGTACACCTCCGGGGTGTGTGGCCTGCAATGGGTTCATCCACTGTGTCCCCTTCCACATGAGTTCCCTAAAAAAGGCTCCAGGCCATCCACAACCCTAGACAGGATAAACAGTATGAAAAATGGAGGGATGGATGGATGGATGGAGGGATGAACAGGACTCAGACAAGTTGTTAGGATCCATGTTCTTGAGGTTAATTTAAAAAAAAGGACCACAACCTAAACCTTGGGAATAATAAACAGGACGGAGATCAATAAGGAGAACAAAATAAGAAATTCGAAGACCAGCCTGAGGACCAAGGAAGAGGTTGATACACGATAAATCCAGAGGGTAGCCAAAACACCGGAGTGATCCCAGGGTCGTACAGGGGCTCGGGTGGGGAGGAGGAGGGGGGATGACTCAGTACTGACGTCAATAGTAACAATCGGCAAAACTTTACACAGCATATGAGTGCTTTATACGGCATGCTACAAGAACAGGAGTGCGCTTTATATATTATGGCAATGGTAAATGAGCATGAAGATCAGAATTTAAGGAAGGGTGCCCTCTGTTAGTGCGGAGGTGAAAGGTGGCTAAAGGTGAAAGGTTAACTGAACATTGACACCTTTGGAGAAAAAAAAACCATTGAGCCTTGAAAATACTCTAGAGTATTGAAAAGATAATATAGCCTTACCTCGGCATCCAAATTTTATCCATTCCGGACACGATTTCTTAAGGCGAAAATTCATATAGCGAAACGCATTTTCCCATAGGAAATAATGTAAATGCAGATAATTCGTTCCTGCCACCCAAAAGTATTATCAATATTTAAATATAACAATTTCCAACAGTATAATATTTTTTTCCTTTTAAAATAATCTAAACATTTAGAAAAATGTAAATGAAATATGAAATTAATAGACACTAAAGCTCACCTAACCTTAATTTATGATTCCTCTTTGGCACCAGGTGCTTTAAAAAAAACCTGAAAGCAGCTCTTTTATCTTCTTGCTAACATTTTTGGGACGCATGGTGCTACGTCTTCACTAAATCTTACAGAAAATGCAAAAAGAGTCAAACTCACTTTGCATTTGTATTTTGAGGTATCACTGTGTATCGGACCCTTCAAATATACGACCCCGAGACACAGATACTGCTTTTTTTTTATTTATTTTTTTTTTACAGAAAATATAATAAATGTACGTAGAAGAAGATTCAATTCAATTAAATTTTATTTGTATAATGGTCATTGTCATAAAGCAGCTGTGCACAATCAGAATAAAATTATGTAAATGAGAATGAAATGTGTGATAAAATATATATGAATCAAAATTATCAGTTTGTCCCTGATCCCTGGCAAGGAAAAACAAAAAGATGGCAACAGGAAGAGACCATGAGAGGAACCAGACTCAACAGGGAACACATCCTCATCTGGGTGATAATGGATAGCAGGGATTGATCTGCAGTCATACTGTGTGTTAGGAGGCTCAGTTTGTTATTGGAGGCTCAGGTAGACTGCAGGAAACTCCAGTCCTGAACTATCGAGCGACTGCAGTCACGAGTCCTCAGAGGACAGCTGTCTGTATCAGCCGAGGACAGGACCGACTTCATGTTAAAGTGGAACCGTCCCCAGTCACAACACGCATCCCAGGCAGACCACACGGGGCATCCATGCGACGAGATCTCCAGAATGGAGCACCATGACGGGTCAGACTGGTCCAGAGGGCAGAGGGGGTTGGGATCACCCGCAGCTCAGGAGAGACATGTGTAGCTCAACAGAGAGAGAACTGGGAGAGGGAAAGAGAGAAGAGAGAGAAGGAGAGATAACAGTTAGGTCTGGTTATCTCGGGACTCCAGCAGGACTAACTCTGACATCATGACTAAAAGAGAGAGGCAGAAGGAAACACAGACATGAGGGGGATGTAAAGCGACCAATCACACCAATCACCATCAACAAACCTGAGTGATCAGTGAGAGTGGGGAGGACAGCATCTAAACATACCAGTTCACCATAATACTCTACGTCCATGAGTCCCCCAGATCTGCTCCTTTACCTAAGGCTAATCTACTTACAAAAATGCTGCACTAAATAAATAGGTTTTTAGCCTAGATTTAAACACTGACCAATGAAACGAACATTAATTGGAAGTCTGTTCCATAACTTTTGGGTTTTGTAAGAAAAAGCTTTGCTCTAAATGAATGAATGAATGAATGAATGAATTTGTTAACAAGGCAAATAAAATTGCATATACATTTTTAAAATTGTGGTTGCTAGTGAAAAAAATGAAGAAAAATCTTTTTTTGTCAGGTTAGTTAGATACTGTACTTAGGCAAATGTTTTATGGTAAGAACTGCTACAGAATTCCCAGGATAGAGTTCCCTGCTTCCGCTCCGCTACGATCCTGACCTGGATAAAGCACTTACTGAGTAAATGAATGCGCAGGAACACCGTCTTGTTCTTCTTCTTCCTTACAGAAACCCGTTGGGTCCCTTGAGCTTTTACGTTCGTCTCATTTTAATTACGTCTCTATAGAACATTTATGCTACAGCCCTTTCTCTATCAGCCTCATTAAACTGAGACGAAGGACGGACGGAGAAGATCAGAAGAGAAAGAAAGGAAGGAAGAAAGGGACAGTGGCTAAGCGCTGCTATTCATTTTGGCGCTAATGCGCGTAATTAGCGCGTGGCTCGACTTGATTAGCCTCTCTTTCTAGTGTCTAATTGAAAAGGCTCTCGCTGCGTGTAATCGATATTGCACACTCTAGAGTTAGCGTACACACTCACACATCCGCATACACACATAAACAGTAACACACTCATGAACAGACAGATTGAAAAGTGCGCAGAGCGTGAACGCTTTCAAAAATAGGACATAGCTGCATCTAAAAAAAAAAATTTTTCCTCTCCTTCCTGCTCTCTTTCTTTTTTCTCCTCATTTATTTTTTTAAGGTCTTGATTAGTAGCCACAATATAAAGTATTAAGGCTGAAATGTATAGCATTTATTAATGATACACAAACATTTGCACAATTATCTGACAATAACAGACTTAAAATCAGCAAAATGATGGGAATGGAATTAACAGTATTATTTTTAGTTTCGTCTACTGTATATGCAGAGCTGCAAACTTTTCAGAACAGCTTGGAGTGAGCTTCTGAAAACACGGCCATCGGTTCTGCGCATACAGCACCTGCACGCGACGCCCCGTGGCACACACCCAGCCATTTTCTCTAACACTAACCAAACACCTTATTCTGCATGGCTCAGGTTCTGTATATTGTAATGTTGCACTGTTAAAGTGAAACAACAGATAGATGTGACTGTATTTATTCCAGTTGGTACAAATGAGCAGTGTTGGTGGACGTTACTTTTTTGGGGAAGTAACTAATTACATTACAAAATTACTGTCTTCGAAAAGTAATCCGTTACATTACATTACTGTGTTACTGTCTGATAAAAGTAACTAGTTCGAGTACTTTTCCATTGCAGAAAATGAAAACTCCTTTGTGCTTCCTCATGCATGTTGTTTTAGTCGAGACCTTTATAATTATTCTACCATCATCACTCAGTGAAGTTTGGCCCATAATCTGTTAACTACTAATACCCCATTTTACCTACGCGGTTTCGCGCGGTGGCCGTAAGTACGGTTCATCATGATTCACCGCGAGTTCCAGCGCTGTGATTAGGTTTCCATCTTTCCGCGCGTTGGTCCTTGAATAGTCAAACCGCATAGGTGAGATACAGTAGGGGTATAACAGCAGGAATAACAGAGGGGGCGGGTTATCAGGGGCGGGGCTTGTAGGACGACTTTCTTACACACACACACACACTAATGGATTGGGAATGACTGCTGTCTGGCAAACGGATTACATAAATTGCCTGAGTAACGGATTACATGAATGGCGAAGCGAACGTGTTAGATTACTCATTACATCAAAATAGTAATCCAAGTACTCTAACGCGTTACACCCAACACTGCAAATGACAATTAAAATATTGACCTAAACTAAAAATTAAATAGTGACTACCTTACAAACCAGCCAAATCATCTACTTGGCAGCAGGGGGCGTTGCACTGAACTCTGCGCCCTATACTTGTGCGGTCTCATTGGGCCGCGTCCTTTCGTGAACCAATTTTTCTCTCATATTTCATTCCAGACTTAAAAGGTCCCTCCTGTGACTGGGGATCTGAGTGGGTCAGTCCCACCTCCAGAACTTAGGACATGCAGAAACAGATTAAAAAGAGGAAAATCAAAATATAATAAACCGTAGGATAGAAAAGTCCACAAAAGTGGATCAGCCACTGGTCTTAATGGGGACTTCTCAATGGATCGTGCATGCATGAGAGAAACGAGAGAGAGAGAAAGAATGAAAGATTCAAAGGGTGTTTTACTGGCATAACAAATATGGACATCTGTATCGCCAAAGCTTAGAATCAAGTCACAACATACTGTATCTGAAATAATGCATTAAACTGTGCAGTCAGAAATAAAGTGACACTAGTGACAAAAACAACTGAAAACAAACGAAAGCAAAAGTAATAATAATAATAATAATAATAAAAATGTTGCCTTGTACCTCCAGGTTTCTGGGTTCGATTCGCACATCGGCTCTGTGTGCATGGAGATTGTATGTTCTCCCCGTGTGGGATTCCTCAGGGTTGAATGTGCGGGTGAATGTTGAGTCATAGAACATGGGAATAAATACAACCGTCACCACTGGCCTCAACGGTCAATAATTGGACTACAGAGGTTCCTAGATGGATGGAATAATAATAATAATAATAATAATAATAATAATAATAATAATAATAATAATGAAGATAGAAATCATAGTTAAAGAAGATCATTGTTGAAAGGAAAGATAAGAAAGGAAAGATCAAAATTAAAGCTGCACATATTGTATTGTATAACTGGGAATCTGTCTCTGTTTCTCTCTCGAACATGTGAGCATGATTTCCTTTTAATCATGTTTGTTGTCCTTCGAGTGTTCTTATGATTACAAAACTCAATTAAACTCACTGCCCTCACACACGCTTTAATTCTCCAAAGTTGCAGAACATATTTTAAAGCACCACAAAATTTATTTGGACTATCTACAGTACATCAATTAGTTTGTAAGATATTTCTATAAACAGTGCATTTAAACAGACAGAAAATGAATAAAACAGCAAATAAAGGAGCAACAAAATACAAAATACAAAACTGGATACCAATTTTTCGTTGCATCCAAAATGAATGATTATGGTTTTTCTTATGATTCTCCTGGTAATTAAATTGAGATTGCCTGCGATCTCGCCGGTCTTAAAGCATTAAAAGAGTCAGTGTTTGAATTAGTGAATTGTTAAATCAGTGAATCTTTTGGGCTTCATAATTTTTACTTCTCTCCCTTATTCAAAGAGAATCTTGAACTGGTGAATCATTTGATCATCTCAAGATCTGCTTGTCTTACATTCAGACAGTCATTGTTTTAATCTGTGAATCTTAATAAGTGAATTAAAAAATATATTTTGTGTTTGATTCAGCAAAAACCTCTTGGCTAGCCCAAGAATCACTCCTCTCTCGTTCAAAGATTCTCTGAATCAATTCAAATCAGTGAATCTTGAGTTAGCGAGTCGCTCGGTTTTTAAATAATTTGTCAAGTTCATAACTTAGTCAAACCCATTACTTATGCCAACAAAAGCAACCTGATAGAAATCCAGTATAGTGGAACCTTGGATTACGAGCATAATTCACTCCGAGAGCGGGCTCGTATTCCAAAACACTTGTAAATCAAATCGAATATTTCCATAAGAAATAATGAAAACTCAAATTATTCGTTCCACAGCCCAAAAAAATACATAAAAACAATTAATACAATATATAAAGTAAAAATTAAGCTAATTAATCTGCACTTTACCTTTAAAAAAAAGTTAAAACAAATCCCGACAGATAAGTGCAGCGAGAGTAAAGGCGAGAGAGTGTGTGTGGGGCGCGGTGTCAAATTACGCTCGCACACACACATAAGAGGGAGAGAGAAAATGAATCTTTAAACTCTCTAATGAGACTTGCTTTTGCTTTACATGCGCGCACACCCTCGAGTTATAATAACACAAATAAAATGCGCACACACACAGTATTAGTACCCAGTATTGAAACCAACAAAATGGTCTTTAATCCAATACTGGAGAAAACACTTTGGCTAGTGGATTTGTTAACAAATGTTTGTAATAAAAAAACACACCGAGTGTGTGATGCCGCCACCAACTGCATGAAAAGATGCGGTCGGCTGGGGTCACGTGGTTCGGAGGAACCACGTGTTAGTCTTCGACCCTCCCAGCTGAGTGGTAGTAGTAGCCTTAATGTGGGAGCCCCCTAGTGACGGGGAGGAATTGGACACGACTAAATTAGGGAGAAAATCAGGGGGGAAAAAATGGTGTCTCTACTATTAATAATATTTGAATGATACACTTTTAACAAGTAAACTTTGTTGCTAAGCAACACAATGGACAGTGATTGGGCTAACCTGTAGCTAGAACAGTTTAATTTTGTTTGTTTTAAACCTGCCGCATTAATAGGTAATATTAAAATATTGTGATGCGCACGCAAGTGTGTCTTTATCAAGGACGACAGGTTCGATCTCTGCTTGTCAGATTTTATTCATCAGATTTTATACATTTATAAATTCCCATCAGTTTAACAAAGAAAGGAATTTTTTTTGGAATTCTCATTTGAGTAGCTTCTTTATATAATGATCTAAAGTGCTGCAAATGAAATGGACAGAAAAAGATGTGCGAAATTCGCATCGCTTATCAGTAGACTGCAGGTACGAAGGGTCACGACCTTCACTTTTAACTCCTTAGTACTTTTTTTTTTTATACTTCATTAACTTAAATTACCAGCTTAAATGAAAGAGACTGTGATGTCGGCCAGGCGCTGAAGAGTGTGTAAGGAAAAGAGAAAGAGTTACTGTATCTCACACACAATCCGCCGCAGCATCCATCAAGAATCAAATTCAGCAGCTACACAATGCTGCGCTGTTGATTTCAAGTTGTTAACACTGTAGAGTGTGTGTGTGTGTGTGTGTGTGTGTGTGTGTGTGTGTGTGTGTGTGTGTGTGTGCGTGTGGCCGACTCAACACAAGTTACAGTAGCTCATTCGCTCGCTGCTTTTTTCCTATTCATCATTTATCATCTAATTATAGACCTCAACCAACCAATTAATTTTTTATAACAAATTGCACCTCCTGTAATAATAGACATAATGATCCTAATCTGCCAAAACATCGCATTTACTTCAGCGTATCTGATAAACACTCACACACTCCCCAAGGATTCATGGATGATTCCCAATACATAGATTTTTTTTTTCTTTTTTCTTGAATGATTCAGATTTTTTCCTCCAGTCACTGAAGTGAATGAATCAAGACCCAGGCACATATAGGCTCACAGGATCTTTATGTTTTTTAAACATCTGTGAACTGATCCCTGATGAATCACTGAGTCTTTCGGTCATGAACTGAAAAACTGCTCTGCGTCGGTCTCATCCAATCAGTCGATGAATATTTTACTCAAGACCACGATTCACTCCTGTCTCATTAACTGGAACCGTGTTTGACTCAGGAAATCTTTTGGTCTCCCAGGAGTCACTCAGAGAGGTTTTATTTAAATCAGGAAATTTTGAAATATTAAACAATTTGCTCTTCGGACAAAAAATCACTTCTCTCTCATTAAGAAAGTCAGAGTTGTGATCGTTTACATTTTTTTGGCATCCCAAGATTCACCCGTCTAAAATGGAAAGAGTCGATGTTTCAAACAGTGTATTTATATGTCGTCCCAAGAGTCAGGAGCAGCTCAGTGGTTAAGGCATCGGTCCCAGGTTCTCAAACCCCACCATCATCAATTCGCCACTGTTGGGCCCTTGAACAAGGCCCCTGACCTTCAACGGCTCAGATGTGTAATGAGATGAAAATGTAAGTTGCTGTGGATAAGCGCGTCTGCCTAAATGTAAACCACTTCGTTCAAAGTGAATCTGTGAATCTTTTGGTCGGTCCAATGTTCCCTCTTCTCTAATTCAGAAAGTCAGTGTCTGACTCATATTATCTTTTGGTCACCCCAAGATTCAGTCCCCTATTATTCAAAGAGTGAGAGCTTTAATTAGAGCAGAGTATTGATTAGTCATCCTAATAATCACTTCAGAATTCAGAGTTAGAATCAGTGAATCTTTTGACCCTCCCTAGAATCACTGTTCTTTAATTCAGAGAGTCAGTGTGTGAATAAGTAAACGTTAAATCAGTACAGTAACAGAGTCCCATTCTGAGAGCTCGTTTGTGAGCCCAGGAAACAATGTCAGGTTACTAGGATACTAACACAATCCTAGTGACTAGACATTATTTCTTGAACTTGCATTATATATATATATATAAATATATTTCCCACATTATCATATTACACATGAAATTAGGTGTGAGGATGTCACAATCGGCTGTACACAGTATAAAACTAACAAGTTCCATGATCTTGTCCTTGTTCTTTACATTTGTGCCGATGGTTGAGCGATTCGTGTTCAGAACGAGTCTGCCGTCTTTTCACTTCGCTCCTTTCTCTCAATTATTTTCACTTTTGTCTCCATTATTACTTCATGGCGCTTCTTAGCAGTACCAGATTCATCGCCGCTGCTTTTACTGTTGCTTCCAGACATCCTGGGACAAAGTGCACCGGACATGTGATCAGACTTCCGCAATTGAACATGCGCAAACACACGTTCATAACTCGAATGTTCATATGTAGGGTACTGTATATCTTTAGGTTATGCTATAACTCATTTCCACTAGTGGCTGGTGCAAAATGTTTTGGGGGGGGGCGCAAACAAAATGAAAAATAAACTTTTAATACTGGCCTGTAAATAGGCATTTATCAGGTGATTATGCGGTGATCATCACTACTAGTATAAAATAAAGTCCTGACTCACATCACATCCAGTCAGCAGCTCCGCTCGCCATAAGAAGTGCTGGAAAAGACTCGTTGAGGATCACATGGTCCAATCACATGAGCCCAGATATTTAAAAACGATATTGATTCGCTAAGAACAAAAGTGGGAGGTTTCGGGGCGTACAGGGCTGCGACCAGGGTGATTTGAAAAGATCCAATCAGAGCTCAGCCTCAGGTCACATGCTTTTCAAAAATGTACGCGGCTACATAGACACTCGTTTGTCCGGCGCCCCGCGTACACCAACACAAATGAACATAATACAGATTAGAGTTTTTAAAATTGCAAGTAAATTATATTAAGAAATACAGCGGAATATTGTGACTAAATGACTTTATTTCATTATTAAAATAAATAATTACATGTTAAAGCAGCATTCTTCTCTGCGCGCACCTGTATTGACCGGCCGCCACTGCTCATTTCTCTTTGTCAGTGTGTCAATGTTTGAATCAGTGAAACTTTTGGTCATCCCTAGAACCCCCCCCCCCCCCCCTCTCTCATTCAGTGAGTCATTGCTTAAATTAGTGAATCGTGATTCAGTAATTCTTTTGATCGAAGCTTACATTTGCTCATCTTTCATTCAGCAGATCGGTTTCCAAATCTCTGAATCCTTCCATTGTGATTCTTTTTTTTCTCCTTCATAGGAGCAGTTTTTGGATCACTGTGATGTCTTGTCTCGGTCACTGGGTTTAATGAGCGCTGTCCGATCTTGGGCTTGCGTCTGATCACGGCTCCGGCGTACTGAGAAAACTCTCTACCTTGATGGTGTCCAGGCACTAGTGAAACACTGGGATAAGTGCATTAGTGTAGCGGGGGATTATATAGAGAAATAAAGGGAGTTTTTAACACGTGTTCTGTTTTGTTTTTCACAATCAAAAGTCCCGGTTTGACTTGAACGCCCCTTATACACAGCGAACCTGAAAATGTTCATGATGTCAGTGAGGAACGGGAAAGGACTCACTCAGCACTTATTAACTTCAGGCTCAAAGTTAGCCGCGCTAGGTTGTATGGGTACCCAGCAAATGATTGACAGCTCTCTCTTAAACGAGTGCGAAGCAGTTCTGTTGTGTCACAGGGAGTCTTCCTCCCCATCCATCACACAGTCCCTTGCTGCTTGTTTATAGGAATAACAATCCTATCAATCCTGTCAAGGCTCATGTCAATCCCAGGATGCCCTGCAGGACAACCGAGTCGTTTCATTCCTAAAACTCATATCATAAGCTCGAGTCAGCACACTCAGTTTGAGTTCGGATAACATGACCTATTTAACTCAGGGTTGGATTTTTATTTGATTTTTTTCTCCACATTATCATATTACACATGAAATTAAGTGTGAGGATGTGACATGCCACAGGGCTCAAGGTGTCGCCTTGACTATAGACCCCAGAGGTTTTGGTGGCAGGAAGGGGATCCCTACAGTACTCTACAGGCTGATTGGGTGTGAAGAGCTTAACACACACACACACACACACACACATACACACATACACACATGAACGAGGCTCGAATCTTATATTTGGCTGTATTGTTAAATTTAATGGTACCTTATACCATGTACAAATTGTATGATTACAATATCCGTAACAACTCGTGTACGCGGCCTCACATGGTGGATCACAAGATCTAAGGCTTATACCCCTACGCGGTTTCACGCGGTGGCCGTAAGTACGGTTCATCATGAAATGAAAAAATGAAACATGATTTTTTTTGCCGGCCCTCGCGGAAGCTTGCGGACCTTAAAGGACTTCCCGAAACGTCGGCGGGCAATCGCGGCGGCTCATGGTGCCCAACACCGCATCTCACCGCGAGTCAAACCGCATAGGTGAGAGAGGGGTATTAGAATCAACAGATTTGAGCAACTGCGTTATTTTAAAAAAAAAGTACAATCGTTGATACAGTCAAGTTTTTCGTAAGGGGAAGTTTGTGAAAGGAGTCTGAGAGCTTTTGAACGGGGGGTCGGAGGGGGGTCGGAGGGGGGTGGGGGGGGATGCTTTTTCTGATTGTCTGTAACATGACTAGATGTGTTTTTGGTCTCTTTAATTAAAATGGAAAGAAATAATACGATCTCACATAATCTCAAGTCACAACACAAGTAATTATAAATGGATAAGTATACTATAAACATTAATTCTTGGATAAAAAGCTTTGCTATTAGATGAATCATACACTTTCCTTGTTAAACAGATGCCGTCTGTTCATATAACAATAACTGTCAAAATGTTCTATTACAGTTTCTAAGACGCCTGTGACTTCACGGTAAAACTTTCGACTTTTACCTGTCAGCATTTTTAAACCGTAAACGACAGAAGACTCATTCAGGATTCAGCTTTTATCTTTTTTTTTTTTTTGCACTGCTAGTGCAGTGTGTGTGTCATTTATTGTCATCCGCTCACTTTCAGAGGGAAGAAGAAAAAAGGACAAAAAGAACATGACTGGAGGACAAACGGTGGAAAAGAGGCAAAAAACACAAATGATGGAAAGGAAGGAGACGCCAATCAAACCCGGCATCCGTGTCGTCATTTTCACAGACACACACACATACACACAGATCTAGATCCACACACTCTCTCTTTCTCTCACTCCATAAATCTTATGCTCTATTTTTCCTTCGCTCACATAGAGGAGGTTTCGCTTTCTAGCCCCGTCACTCAGAACAGATCAATCTCTCCTCTGTTTTGGTCCATGGAGATTTTTTGTTCTCTTTGCTCAGTCACAGTCTCTCTCTCTCTCTCTCTCTCTCTCACACACACACACACACACACACACACACACACACACACACACACACACACACACACGAGTAAAGATGCCAAACTGTATGGTACCATCACAGGGAGCTCTTTTGGAGAAGGCATATTTCACCTGGCAAGGTGGATGTGGTATAATTTTAAAACTGAATTTTTATTTTATTACATTTTATTAATTTTATTTAATTCAGTAATTTTTTTTTTTTTACTAAAAAGAGCAACTTTCCAAATGTTACTCTAATATAATGTAACAAGGCTACAAAAACACAATTCCTCTATGTGTCTGTGTGTGTAAAGTACGTGTGCATATTCAGTCCTTTGTAAACTATGGATTGATGCTTTATACATGCAAGGATTACAAATAATGGTTAACCAACAAAGAGAGATGAACAGAGAGAGAGAGAGAGAGAGAGAGCGAGAGAGAGCGAGGTGCAGTGAGGTGTTTCTGTGATTGTGTGTAAGAGTGGACATGGTGAGATCTGACACACACTAACAGTTTGCCCGCAGGCTGTGTGTGTGTGTGTGTGTGTGTGTGTGTGTGTGTTTGTGTGTCATAATTAATTGGGATGTTCTGTCATTTTCACTCCCACGCAGCACATTCGTCCAGCACATGGTGTCACGCGCACACACATCCACACACACATTCTCGTAAACAGGACCTTACGAGGACCTAAAGAACTAAAAATGCTCTAAAAGCACCTCAAATGTCCATCTAAAAAGTAATTCAGATTTTTTAAAGGAATATCTTGTTTAAATGAGGTCCCCACGATGTTGATATGGGAGCAGGTCCTTAGGAAATCATTAACACAAAGCAACAAAAACACACACTCGCAGATGGGATGCCACTCCATTGATATTCAACAATAATGTAAACGTTTGAAGGTGGAAATTTACTCCGAAGGGGTTTTTAAGTTCCTCGGAGTGCAGATGAGCTCTTCCGCAGTTCAGTGCTGCCATAGCAACGACCAGCAATGCTAACAGAAGTGGAAGTGATATCCTTTGGTCCTGCAGTGACTTGCCACTGGAGATGAGTAATCCTCCATTATTATGGTACGAGAACTTTTAGGAGGTTCACTCAGATTCCACTGACTTTGCATGTCTCAGGAGGATAAACTATCAACAATTCCATTTAATTATGTTTAGCTAGCAAGTGTCCGCAATTTATCTCATGTTACATGTACAGTTGTGGCCAAAAGTTTTGAGAATTACATAAATATTGGAAATTGGAAAAGTTGCTGCTTAAGTTTTTATAATAGCAATTTGCATCTACTCCAGAATGTTATGAAGAGTGATCAGATGAACTGCATAGTCCTTCTTTGCCATGAAAATTAACTTAATCCCCCAAAAAAACTTTCCACTGCATTTCATTGCTGTCATTAAAGGACCTGCTGAGATGATTTCAGTAATCGTCTTGTTAACTCAGGTGAGAATGTTGACGAGCACAAGGCTGGAGATCATTATGTCAGGCTGGTTGGGTTAGAATGGCAGACTTGACATGTTAAAAGGAGGCTGATGCTTGAAATCATTGTTCTTTCATTGTTAACCTGGTGACCTGCAAAGAAACGCGTGCAGCCATCATTGTGTTGCATAAAAATGGCTTCACAGGCAAAGATATTGTGGCTACTAAGATTGTACCTAAAT
>JAAGKR010011156.1:0-20285 GCA_011419295.1 Clarias macrocephalus | reverse complement strand
TTACACACACTCAGTTCAAACAGATGACCGTCCAAGTGCTCACAGACCGGTGAGACAAAAACCTGTCACTATTATTATTATTATTATTATTATTATTATTAAAGCTTTGTTACACTAGCATGAGGTTGCAAGGTCAGTAAGAGGAAAAAATGGGCAAATATGTTTAGAATGTATAAATAAAATAATAAATAATTCAGTTATTTGTCACATGGACCTTACAGCACAGTGAAATGATTTTTTTTCGCATATCCCAGCTGAGGTCAGAGCGCAGGGTCAGCCAGGATACAGATAGGGTTAGGGGCCTTGCTCAAGGGCCCAACAGTGGAAACCTGGTGGTGCTGGGGCTGGAACTCACGACCTTCCCATCAGGTAATACCCTACAGGTAATAAGCAGGAAGTATCAGGGATGAGAATCACCAAGTACAACACGATAAAATCGTATCGCGATACATAAAAACATTCTGATTCGTTTTTTTTCCAGATTTTAGTTTTTTAGGAAGTATGGAGTAAATGGAGAAAGAGTAGGTATGATGAGTTGTGATTAAAAAACCAACAAAAAAACAGGAACTCACCTTTGTGCTTTAGAGTATATAGATGCATTAGTATGATATTTCATGTTATATAATGCATGATATTTTATGTCTAACTCTAATCGTGTATATTTCATTTCTCTCTTCTCTCTTTCTTTCCTTCTTAGACTAGTTTATCGCAAGTTATATCCTCTGGCTATCGAGATCTGCCGCTATCTGAAAACTCCCGAGTACCAGGGTGTGAGTCGAGTGCTGAAACACTGGGCGTGCTGCAAGGTACGGTGCAAAGGTGGCTGTGCCCCCCAGCCCTGCCCATCTCAAAACTGTTTTCATTTCATGTATGAACTGTTTCTGATTAGTGTGATGGTTTCCACCACTTACGAAAGTGTGTGTGTGTGTGTGTGTAGGTGCAGCAGAAAGAAGAAGCTGATGAGGTCATCGCCAGGACCATCAGTTTAAAGCTGGGCGACGCTGCTGGAATCTCCTACTCCGAGATCGCCAATAAAGCCTACGAGTGCGGCCGCACTGAACTCGCTATAAAGGTCCGCAGGTTTTGACTTCTCTTCACACATGTGGTATAGTTTTTATTTTTTTTTCCTTCCTTTGTTTAATTTTTTCTCTTCTCACATTGTCAGCTCTTGGAGTTTGAGCCTCGCTCCGGTGAGCAGGTTCCTCTGCTGCTGAGGATGAAGAGCAGCCCGGTAGCACTCAGTAAAGCCATCGAGAGTGGAGATACAGACCTCGGTATATATACACACACACACACACACACACACACACACACACACACACACACACACACACTCACACATTCAATATTAAACACTTTGAATAGCTTTATTACAGCAAATGTTTCTGTAATTCCCTGATCTGATCACACATCAAACCCAAATATGTCTACAGACCTTCTGTTTATAAAAATCCTGCAAAATTAATCTGCATACATTATGACACACGACTGAATATTTTAAATTGATTTTCTCTTTATGGGGTCACAGTTAAAGTCCTACCTAGAAAAAAAGTTTAGTAATAAAATGATTACAAAAAGCAGCACTGTGGCCTCGCACCTCCAGGATCCGGGTTCGATTCCCGCCGCAGGTCTGTGTGTATGGGTGGAGGAATGTCTAAGTAGACGACATTGTGTTTTGTGGTCTCATGGCAGCTTATTTGTTGTTGTTGTTGTCTGGTTACTTGCGAAAACAACAGCTGTGCGTCTGGAGCTGCTATAATCTTAATCAACATCGATTCATCATATTAAAGTCCTGATTTTTCTCCTTCTTCGACAGTGTATACAGTGGTGACGTACCTGAAGAATGAGATGAACAGAGGAGACTTCTTCATGACTCTCAGGAGCCAGCCTGTAGCCCTCAGCCTCTATAGACAGGTACGGTACCATACACCCCTCACCGTATGTTAGTGTTTAACTCAGTGTGGATTTGTGTATTCCACTTTCTCGTGTGTGTATGTGTGTGTGTATGTGTGTGTGTATGTGTGTGTGTATGTGTGTGTGTGTGTGTGTGTTTCAGTTCTGTAAGCATCAAGAACAGGATACTCTGAAGGATCTGTTCAATCAAGATGACGATCACCAGGAACTGGGCAATTTCTATGTGAAGGCCAGTTACAAGGAGAAGGTACGTGGGATCTGGAGCGAGTGTAGAGTAGATTCTCCGTTTCATTGTGATCTCATTAACACGGCGCACCGTGTGCACGTCTTGTATGTCGCAGAGGCTGGATGCTCGACTGTCTTCATTACAAAGTGCAGTGGACGAGTACAACAAGGGCAAGAACGAATTCGCTGCCAAGGCAAGTCAACGTACAAGCATATGTTTATCCCTCGCTCTGATGTTTGTACATCACCTGGAATTGGTGCATGGATGATCCTTCACAGAAAGCTTCCATTTATGCTCGTATCTTTGGTCTCTTTCCTTTAGGCCACGGAGGAGGAGATGCGTCTGTTGCGATTCCAGAAGAAGCTGGAGGAGGATAAAGGCGAGTGCCTCATGGGTTTCTCCCTGCACGACACTCTGAGCACACTTCTGTCTCTGGGGATGCACAAAGTCGCAGAGCAGCTCTACAAGGACTTCAGAGTGCCTGATAAGAGGTGCGCGTCTGTATGCCTCGGTGGTCGTGGAAATTATGCCTTCTTCCTACACCATGACGCCAGAGCACTCTCTCGACTTTTAATACAGGAAATATATTAGTGAGTGAGTGGGTGTGCGGGTGAGTGAGTGGGTGTGCGGGTGAGTGGGTGGGTGTGCGGGTGAGTGGGTGGGTGTGCGGGTGAGTGGGTGGGTGTGCGGGTGAGTGGGTGGGTGTGCGGGTGAGTGGGTGGGTGTGTGAGTGAGAGAGAGTGAGTGTCTGTGTGCGGGTCTTGGTCTGTGTCTCTGTCTATGAATGCCAGTCTGGGTCGGGATGCCTGTCTCTCCGTCTGTGTGTATCTGTGAATGCCAGTCTGTGTCTGTCTGTGCCGGTCTGTCTGTCTGTATGTGTCTGTCGCTCTATTTTTTTTTTTTTTTTGTTTGTATATATGCATATGTCTGTCTATCACTTTTAAAGTTCACATTAGTGTTAATTCCTCACAGGTACTGGTGGCTAAAGCTGACTGCACTGGCTGATAAAGCAGACTGGGAGGAGCTTGATAAGTTTGCCAAAAGCAAGAAGTCCCCCATTGGCTACATGGTAAAGAGAGACACAGACTTTGAGATCCATGTGACTCGTATAAACACTGCTCTGTGACATTATCTGAACTCTGTGCTCAATTGCAGCCCTTCGTCGAAGCATGCGTGAAACGAAACAACAAATTCGAGGCCAAAAAATACGTGTCGAGGGTCACACCGGAGCAGAAGGTCAAAGCTCACCTGGCAATAGGGTAAGGATTTTAACCCTGGAGTGTTTCACTTTTTTAAAAACATTTTTATAAGAATAAAAAGTTTTTTTATTTATTTGTTTCTTTCTCTGTCAGTGATTTGAAAGGGGCAGCAGATGCAGCTATTGAAAGGAGGAACGACGGAGAGATCAGCACTGTCCTGTCTCGCTGTTCCCCCGCCACAGACCGTGCCCTGGTAGAGCGCCTTAACCGCGCCAAGGCCACTGCCACCAAAAAATGAACCAGCACATCAGACGTAGCCAAATAGTGATGAGATCGGTGCTGTACACAGTCTTGGACGATTCATAGAATGAAGTTTCTTTAGCAAACGCACTCTGTGGATTAAAATAGAAAAAGAATGTCAAGCTGGTTTCCGAAAAGAAAAGTTACTAAGACTGCAGTTACTTTATACTTACTGCAATTGTGATTTAATGCTCAGCATGTTAGTGTGCACATGACATTGCTGTACTATTTTATGTTTGTTTATAACTTGCAATGAAATTAATTGCTTCATTAAACTGTAACTGTGATTTTCTGGTTGTTTTGTCCTGACAGATTGTTGGTCTGGTCTGAGGGTCGACTCTGTCAGAAATAAATATAATCCATATATGTTTGTATATGGAAAATGTTTATGCTTTTGAGGACAACTCTGTTCTTAACAAATCTGTTCCTAGGCCAGTTATTACTGTTAAAGCCACATAAGGGAAAGTCAACTAAATATTAGGAATGTATTAATAGATAAATGGTATACTGTAAGTGAGAGTGAGTGAGTGAGTGATGGCTATACCTTACTTGTTAAAGCATGCAAAGGCATGGGTGGCTCAGTGGTAGGTATCTCGCCTGCCATGCGGGAGACGGAATTACAGAACAATCTGTAACATGGCAATGGATCGCATAGTGTCAATGGATTCGTTACTGTCACCATCACTGTTGTTCGTCATCCATCATCATCATCATCACCACATGTTCTTATACCCACAGCTCGTCCTGAATTATTCATAGGAATTTGACCAAAGCAAAACCTTCATTAGGAAGCATACTGTAGATGTTTGTTAGGTGTTTGTTAAATTTCTTATAATTTTTATTATTTTTTTTATCTACTACTATCCAATATCCTGTGGGAATGGGTGGCTCAGTGGTAGGTTTCTCACATGCCATATGGTAGGCCAATGCACAAATGCAATGCACAAACCCCAGACACTGGAAACAGTGGAGGTCCCAAGCCCGGATAAAATGGGAGGGTTGCGTCAAGAAAACATGCAACACATCTTGATGCATGATACATTGTATTACAGGGTTGTTGGGAATTAGATTTGTCTAATATAATAATATAATATAATAAAACATGTAAATATGCCAGTTCTGCTCGACACTGCCCTGGGACGGGCCAGGTTTGTTTCCTGACCATGATGCAAGAATGTCCCTTAAGATGAATGAATGCATGAATGAAAAATAGCTTTTAAACAATCATAAATGAAGAAAGACTCCCAAATACCCAACACTAGTTTTTCAATCCCCTGATTTTATGGACGCTGCTGTTTTTCCGAACTGCCGATAGAGGGCGCGCGTCTCGCCTCGCTGCAGTGTCACGAGCCCAGGCGCAGGACGAAGTTTACCAGCAGCACAGTGAGAGTCCCAGAAACAAACCTCAGAGCGAGCAGGGGGACACGGAGACATCGTGGCATCGACTGGACAATAAGGTGCACACTTGACACTTTTAAAAGGTAATGAAAAACTAATATTACAAAACAAACAAAAAGCACAACTTCTTTGAAGTAGCCGTTGGTGAAAGCAAACAGTCACGTGACCGGAGTTCGTTTTTTCCCCTTTCCTTTCCAGCTGTTCATTGCATTTATGAATAATGTTTAGTTTCTTAGCAAATTGACGTTTCCAAATTGCCTGTAGTGTATTAATGCGTGTGGGTGTGTGTCCTATGATGGATTGGCAAAATGTCTGGGGTGTACCCTGCAATCCGCAAAAGCTTTATAGTATTTTACCATGTTTTATAGATGTTCAATCCCTTTCACTCGTTTACAGAGGCGATGGGGAGCGTCAAAGTCGAGTGTGTGGTGAAGGAGCCGAATGAGATCGGAGAAGGTCCAGTCTGGGAGGAGAAAGATGCCACTCTGCTGTATGTTGACATCTATGGCCCGAGGATCAACAGATGGAACTCGCTGACCAATCAGATAGAGAGCATGAAGACAGGTGAGCCAATCAGTTATCAGATCTACTTTGACTTAAAAACATGCACAGGTGCATCAAAGATTCTGAGTCATTAATGCTGATCGGTGAGTCCGGTTATTATCAGTGACTTATCAATCGAAACAAAAAATTCTGATGCAAATTATGTAAAATTTGTATGGAAATAAACATCTCTAATGGTTGTAAACAAGGTGAGATTACCATTTTCTTTACTCATTGAGCTCACTCCTTTTTCCACCCATATACATAAAGCCCCGCCCTCAAAACTTACCATGGTTTAAGGACTGTCATATGACTGTCACACTTCCCATATGAGAAGTTACAGCTTTATAATCATAATGATTAATGAGGCAGTGACAGTGCGGTGAGGGGGGCGTGTCTACAAAACCAGTGATCCAAATCAGAAATTTTAAATATTGACTTTTTAATTTAATTTAATTTGCTTGTACAGTATGACAAAAATTTCAGTTCTTAAGGTGAAATTAAAAAAAAATATATATATATATATATATTTTTTTTTTTTTTTTTTTTAAAAATCTTAATTTTATCTTTATTGTCACAGAGACATATGTGGGCTGCGTGGTTCCGCGGAGGTCCGGAGGGTACGTGATGGGAGAGGGAACGCGCTTCGCTGCTATAGACTGGGAGAAGCGCGCCATCACGACCCTCGCTAACGTCGACACGGAAAAGAGCAACACCCGCTTCAACGATGGGAAGGTGGATCCGGCTGGCAGGTTTTTCGCAGGTATGTGATGGACTCGCTTCCTGTACTGTATTATACAAAAAAATAAAACTTACTCCCTATATTATCTGCTTAAAGCGTATTGGTGAATGAATGTGAAGGAACTGTTATGTTAACTGATGTGAGTGTTTTTCAAATATATTAAAAGTATGTATACACAACTTTTATTAATGATTGAGCGATGGAAATTTCCAATAGCAGTTGTTGTAAAATAAAACCCTGCCTATATATATATATTTTTTTTTTTGGCATGTGATTTGTGCCCGATGTAGTATTTAAACATGAAAATTTACCACACGTATAAGGGTTCTGTTGAAAGAACGTTTAAGTGCCATACCCTTTTCACATACTCGAATAAGTGCGCCATGTCACATTTCAGATCATACAATAAACTATTATGCTACCCTCTTAACACAAGTACATGTTGCCCCTTAGTGAACTCCAAATTACACCGTAAACACCCCATGCTCATCGCTATCATACACTTAATATAAAGTGTACTCCACCATGCTGTTTGTTCAATCCCGCACTAAATTAAGTGCACACTCCTCTCCGTTTCTCAGGCACCATGGCGATCGAGGTGCGTCCGGCTGAGCTGGAGAGGAAACAGGGCTCGCTGTACAGTCTGCGCCCCGATCACTCCGTCGTCACACACTTCGATCAGGTGGACCTCTCTAACGGGTTGGACTGGTCTCCGGATCATCGCTTTTTCTACTATGTAGACAGTCTGACCTACATGGTGGAGGCTTTTGATTATGATGTACACACTGGAGGATTGGGTGAGGATTAATGAGAAGGGTTGGTGCATATGAAGAATCAGAAATCCATTTATGTATTTATCTATCCATCTATTAGAAATATGCAGTTGTTTTTAAGATTTTTCTAAAAAAAATCACTTGATTGCTCAATTCAAACTAGATGCTTTGTGTTGCTCAAGATACAGTAGAGCCATAGACTATATTTCAGCCGCGTTCGAGTCAACCCGAGACCTGTGATGAAATTTTCTGGTGAATGAAGGCGTAAAACCGATAAACATTTACACGAGACTGAAGCACAGTACGGTGACTCTTCGCCGCAGTAAACGGCGAAGTGGAAACGTTTTTAAAGAAACCTGCACGCCAGTGAATGACGATCCCGGCTGAGGTGCCTCAGAGCTCACTGCAGCCGTTCCTGTGAACATTCAGCAAGTGGAACGGCTGATATTTGAAAATCGACACGTGTCAGTGAATGATGGTGTGTCCAGGTCCCACAAACATCACTTGCACATTATAGGAACTTGGCTGGGAGTTACTGCCACATTCCCTGTACAGTCCTGACCTCACTGCAAGCCATTTCCACATGTCTGGGCCATTAAAGGAGTTCCTGGGAGGCCGGCGTTTCAGACCTGAAGCGGCAGCCTGATCGTTGCTCTGGTGTACTGGGAGAACTTTCTACCTTGATGGTATCCAAGGACTAGTGAAACACTGGGATAAGTGCATTTCTGGGAACGGGGCATTAAGAGCAGGGGATTATATAGAGAAATAAAGGGAGTTTTTTTCTTACTCACATAACTGTATTCTGTAAAATCAAAAGTCCCGGTTTGACTTGAACGTCTCTCATACATCTGTACCGTTCCCCCCCTATACGTATATATTTTCAGGATTTTTACATCAGCAATCGAAATAATTCTGTCATAACGTATGTGTGTTTTTGTCCTAAGCTAATCGCAGAACGGTGTACAGGCTTGAGAAAGACGAAGGCATACCTGATGGCATGTGCATTGACGCTGAAGGTAAAATATGGCTGGCCTGCTACAACGGAGGACGAGTGCTCCGCATCGACCCTCACACAGGTATACATTTTAACCAGTAAATAAGTTTTTTGTTAAGACAGACTTCTTATTTTCTGAGGACTTTTCAAATATGTTATTGCTTTTAGGGAGCAGGCTGCAGACAGTGAAGCTGCCTGTCACTAAAGTGACCTCGTGCTGTTTCGGAGGGAAAGACTACACCGATCTATACGTCACCTCTGCTTATAAAGGCATGGACCAGGAATCGCTCGCCAGAGAACCCCAAGCTGGCTGCATTTTTAGGGTATGAGTTTTGCTCAGGTGGTATAAATTTGATGTCCAGACGATTTTTCAGTTAATAGATGACTTTAAAAAAAAATTATCAAAAATTTAACTTACAAAAGCTATTACAAAATACTGAAACTGGAGACTCCTTTTATTTAGCTATAATAAAGGTTTCATCACAGAAAAAAATCACCGTATCATTAATGGGATGCCCCGGATGCATAAATAAAATACATCTGGAATTAATATAGTCAGTTTTATTCCTAATACTTGATGAAATTACAGTTTCATTCCAGTTTCTCAATAATAACGCATACTGTATGTCTTATGCTTGTTTACTTCTCACCTTGAAATCAACTCATTGTGTATTCCAATGTAAAACTGAACAGTTGTGTTTTGTTTTCTCCAGGTCACTGGCTTAGGAGTAAAGGGAATTCCTCCGTATTCGTTCTCCGGCTGAAACTCCAGAGCACTTTGGATTTAGTGGATTACACTAAAGCACTATACTAATTATGTTCTTCAGCTCTGACATCTGATCTAATAATCATCTGAATTAAGCAGCTTTTTGTCGCTCTAGAACATTACATCCATGTCAACACATTTCAGTTAGTATTTTAAAAGGGAATTAACGCCTTACTGACTGAATTAATGGGCAAATTGCTGGAGATAAACTTGCGAATAATGATAATAGTAACAATAATAATAGTAATTATTGAATTTAATAATAACTAATATGTTTGCAGCTATTTTGATTTTTTAAAAAAACTAATAGAAAAAATTTATTTTATAAAGGTACCTGAAATTATATATATTTAAATGAGATCCAAAATGTTTACACTCATAAACCCTTTACTAAGATGTCCAGTCAGCTGAACCAGTCAGTGCCCTCATATACATTGAGTGAGACTCATTCAGTATTAGGGGATCAGTTTTTTTGGGGATGGTGGGAGGAAACTGGAAAACCCCACAGAAAACCATAGAGACAAGGAGAAAATGCACAGACAGTACCCCGAGCTCAGGAACGAGCCCAGGACCCTGGAGCCTTGAGACTGCCACACTACCAGCAGGTTCACCATACTACCATTGTTTTTTTTTTTTTTTTTTTTTTTTAATATAACAGATAAAGTTGCGTATTGACCTGAGTCATTGTTGATTCATTTGTGAACTAATTTTCATTAAAGAAGCAAGAAAATCCAACATTTAAGTCTCAGTTCACTAATTTATATGAAACAGAACTTCTGTAAGTGCTGCTGAAACATTGGAACAGCGTGAGGAACGGCAGCGAGTTGACCACACATTCCTTTCGCAGGTAATGTTAGCACGCTGGTGTCAGGATTTGCACACAGACGGAGCCACAGGTAAATCTACATACAGTACATACTCACTGCTCAGCCATAACATTATGCCTACCTGCGTAATATTGACATGGTCCCTCTTGTGCTGTCAAAACTGCTCTCACCTGTTCCATTGACGCATGATCTCCACAAGACCTCACATGCATCACTGAGCTTTGGCATCTCTGACCTTGCCGCTGGTTCACCAGCTGTCCTTCTTCGGGCACTGAACAAGATAAAAATTTTGGAGATGCCTTAATTAACTTCTAGATATTACAATTCGGGCTTTTTGCTTAGGTTGCTTGCTTGTTTTTCCCGCATACAACACGTAAGCCAACACGTTTTTATCCGCAAGCCATCCGTCTCCTAAACACAAAGGGACTGGACTGATACACACACGCACACACACAAATCACTCAGACGAACTAAAATAACATCTGGATTGAACTGATATACACGCATGCACAATCACACTGATATACATCCATCTCAATCTGCTCATACCTACCTACCTGTACTGCTCCTCGCAATTTTTTTGCACAATATTTATTGCTATTTGCACACAATACTCTTGTCAATGTAAATTGTTTACTTCTGCTCTTCCCACTACCTCAATTCATCCTTCATCAAAAAAGTACTGTTGTGTCTTACATTGTTGTGTCTGTCATGTACCTCTTTGTTTGCACATTTGCATGTGCACTTTGTCTATTGTGTATCTTTGTATAACATTGATAGTTCTTCTTTTAGCGTAACTTAATGTAAAATGTATGTTGTAAATTTATGTTGTTGCATGTATGTAGCACCCTGCTCCTGGAGGAACGTTGTTTCGTTTCACTGTGTACTAACTGTATATGGTTGGAATGACAATAAAAGCCTACTTGACTTGACTTGACTTGACTTGTAAGCTTTGACAACTGCTTTGAAATTTGGACTGATTGTTAGATGGATGCCGAAACGATCCCACCTCCGAAACAAGATAATTAATGTTATTTATTTAACTTCTTCGTGTATGTGTGAGTGTGTGTGCGCTTGTGCGCCAAGTGTCGGATGGGCCTCCCGTCCAGGGTATACCCTGCCTTGTTCCCCGAACTCTCTGGTATTGGCTCCATGCCTCCTGTGACCCTGTACAGGATAAGCAGTGTAGAGAAGTGTTGTGATTGATAGGGGTGTGTGTGATATTTGGTTTTTTTTGTGACGTCACAAGGAGAAAAGGCATAACTGAAGAAAAAAAAACACACTCTTTCTGACCTATTCCGTAATACAAGTAACAGCACGAGCACAAGCTTGAAATGTGATTATATTTGAATGATCTTTTATACTAGCGATCCTGCATCAGGTTTAGGGTTTTTAGCGTTTATTTAGTGCGGGGGGGTCCTGCGGGTTCATTCATTTATTCATCCTTAATTACAATTGTTGCTTCAGCTGGAATTTAATTTCATTCTGGAAAAGAACATAATCTTCATTCACTTTTGTGAGCATCACGCTGCGGCTGCGTGGACAACAAAGGGCGGGAAAATACCGAATTCGAACGCACACCAGTTGTCACGCGCACATCAGAGCGGCGCGTTTTTAGGGAGGAAGTTCATGTGACTCCGCTGCTCTTTAACTTCCTTCATCCGGGTACAACACACACACACACACACACACACACACCGCTTCCCCAAAACACTGTTTTTTTTTTTTTTTGCGGAATGATTTAGTTACGGATCTAGAGCATGACTGAAGCGCTGAGGTCTCGGGCCGGTTCCAGATGTGTAGACTGGATGTCTCAGCTTCCTCCTCAGCTCCTCGATGTTCCTCTGTGGGATCTCGCGATACCCGGTACAGCACACATCATCATGATCCATTACAAACCTGTGTGTGTATCGGTTATCTAGCTGGAGTAAAGAGTTTTTAGAAAGAGTTAAAATGGTTAAAGCTAAAAAAATTATTATTTCAAGCTGAATGTGCCCATGTACTGTACGTGTCTGTCTGCAACAAAGATGAACCCCTTTATTTTTTTTACACTGTCAGTTTTGTTTACTATATGATATTGCTTTCTACTGCATTAGTTGCTAATCCATATATTAGACAAATTAGACAAAATTTACCTAGATTATAGCCTGTTCAGTAATCGGAAATCGAATTGAATTCAATTCAATTCAATTTTCTTTGTATAGCGCTTTTAACAATTGTCATTGTCTCAAAGCAGTTTTACACAATCAAAAGAATTATTTAAGTTTGTATGGAATGTGAATGTGTATGAATCAAAATGGTCAGATAGTCCCTGATGAGCGAGCCGAGGGCGACAGTGGCAAGGAAAACCTCTCTGAGATGGCAATAAGAAGAAACCTTGAGATGAACCGGACTTAACAGGGAACCCATCCTCATCTGGGTGAAACAGAAAGCAGGAATTGATCTGCATTCATACTGTGTGTTAGGTGGCAGGCAGTTCAGTATAACAGTTGTTAGCAGATGTATCTGTATCACAAACATTTTTTAGACCGTATAGTAATGAAACACAATAATGTTGTCCTGTTTTACATTTATATTCGTTTAAAGATCGTTAGTAAGATGTCCAGTCAGCTGAACTAGTCAGTGCTCTCATATACATTGAGTCAGGCTCACACAGCATTAGGGGCTGTTTCACTAGTCTACCTACAGTCATGTTTTTGTGGACAATGGGAGAAAACCGGAAACCCCAGAGAAAACCATAGGGATGAGAAGAAAACACACAGACAGTACCCCGAGCTCAGGAACGAGACTGAACATAACAGTTCACACATCGCTTTATTCAACATTTTGATTTCATTTTTTGGTGCAGGTTAAACTTCAGGCAGATATCCAAGTACTGCAAAAGGTTTATTAAAATCTATATACTGTATACATACATACATACAGACAGACAGACAAAATTTTCTGAGACTGGTTTCTGGTCATCCTATGTATGAAATTAATGTAAGCACTGACCAATGTACAGAAACAACCTTTCTTTTATTTATATAGATGGTTTTAAACATGAAAATGGATGTCTTTCAGGCAGTCATGATACCATGACCTACTGCTTGGACCAGCACAGTCCAGTTCTGCGTTCAGAGCCCAGGATACTGGTCGTGCTGGACCACATTGTACCATGTGTCACGCGGCCATGTGTAAAGAAGTGGGCCACCACTCAGGTAAAGAGGAAAAGGTACAGGGGCGTTGTGCTTGTCGATGCTGTTGTAAGATCCAGATTAAGCCTTTAACATGTTTACTTGCTTCCGAGGTACATAATAAGTTTGTCGACACCTTGTGATCATTACAACAATTTTTTCTTGTTGAGCATCCCAGACCAGATTTCTTCCCTTTCCTGGGAAGGCTTTCCACTGGATTTTGGGGTGTGGCTGTGGCGATTTGTGTCCACATTTACATTTAAATTTAAATTTAGTCATTTGGCAGACGCTCTTATCCAGAGCAACTTACAAAGGTGCTTTGAAGTTTTCGTCACAGGATAGATCCTTACACTAGGTTACTGCAGTAGGTTACTAAGTGTAAGTAACATTGGTCAAACATTGGTGGGAAGATATATATATATATATTTTTTTCTGGGAGTAGGGGTATTAACCCAAATATGTAAGAAACAGATACAGTAGGTTGTTGTTTAAAGATTGGTCTGGATGCATGTCTTCGTCGATCCCTGAGAGATACACATAAGATAAGAATATAGTTGCAAGCAACGATGAGCGGGTCCAAGTACCTGTGCCATTGCCACCCGGGACAACCTGTGTGACTTTAGAGCATGCTAAGACCTCTAAAAAGCCCCAGATGCTGATGTCACTGAATATGGCACAAGTTTAAGGCATCGTCACGGCTGGACGTGTCATTGTGGTGCGCCCAGGCAGCGAAGGTGCAGGTGCTTGGGTCGGTCATCGTGGTCAAGATTGGAACCAGTCGAGCAGTGCTGGAGGATCGGAGGGAATGTGGTGCGGTGCAGGGTGTGATTAGAGCTGTAAGCTCTGGGTGCTGGGATGTTTTTAGCTTTATAGACAAGCATCAGGGTTTTGAAAGCTGTACCCTTTGACAGTGCCACCTCAGCCGCAAGGAAAAAAGAAAGCACAGATTTCCTTCACTGTTCTTTCTTCTCTTTTTAGGATCTGTCCATTTCCAGTCAGCTAGACGCAGGAATCAGATTTCTCGACCTCAGGATCGCCCACAAGAAGAAAGATTCGAAATGGACATTCCGATTCGCACATGGAATATACTCTCTACTTACTGTGAAGGTGAACTCCGCCGTTACCCAGTCGTACCTCATTGTCTGCTTAGTCAGAAGGTGGTGAATCTCATTCTCAAATTTTATATGAATGAATTGTGGACTTTGATGGATTGGCACTCTGCCCTCGGTGTATCCTGCCTCGTGCCCTCCTGAATAGGCTCGAGGCCCCCTGTGGCTCTGTACACAGGATAAAGCCGAATAGACGATGAATGAATGAATGAATAAATGATGTAGTAACAACGTAATTAAACAATGGCAGACACTGTACGACTAATAATGAATACATAAATAAAGCTACTTAACAAAATTTCTGTGAGATGCTAATTTAGCATTGTGGAAGGAGTCTCCAGTGTCAGTAGCTTGTAACACTGTGATGTAACATTTACTTCGTTCTTGTACTTAAGTACAGTTTTCACATGTACTTGAGTATTTTTTGTCAATGCATACGTTTTACTTTGACTCCACTACATCCTACAACACACCTCTGTACTTTCTACTTCACTACATTTGTGCATGTTGCTACGCTACTTAAACACAGTGATGTGTATTTGATGTGCTATTATCGCCACCTGCTGATTATTATATGGAATACCAGGATTTGCCTTCCATGCTCAAAAGGCTCAATCATTCATTTTCATGTGGAATTAAACAATTCATATCAGTCACCTCATAGTGATTATTTTCCTGTCATATGTCACTGATAAATAATGTTCTTGCAGGAGGTGCTCACCGAGGTCGCGCACTGGTTAGAGCGTCACGCTAAGGAAGTCGTGATCATTGCTCTATCCGCTTTCGATGATGTTAGTCCTGCGCAGCACAACAACCTCATTGGCTTTTTGATGCAACTTTTCGGCAAGAAACTCTGCCCCAAATCAGTAAGCAGCTGCATTTTCTAAATAAGGAGATTGTGTGAACAAAATGTATTGACCTCCTCGCTTAGCTGCATGTCTTGTCTCAGGAAACTCCTTCTCTGAGAGCATGTTGGAAACGCGGTTACCAGGTGATTCTGTCCTACGCTGATCCGTCTGGGTCTCGGCATGAGGAACTGTGGCCAGAGTGGGATTACTGGTGGGCTAACGAGTCCGATCCGAACCTGGTCATTTCGTATCTGGAGAATAAGAAGAAGAAAGCAGGAAGGCCAGGTAAGATATTATTTCATGTTTATTTTGCATAAACATTTTACCATCTAGTATAAACAATATTGTATAAGATGTGTTCTCTAAGGATTGTAAAACATAACAGTACGTTTTCTATGGAAAATTTTGTTTTTATAAACGAGAGGCGTTCAAGTCAAACCGGGACTTTTAATTGCGCAGAATACCAAAACACAGTTATGAGGGCAGGGCGGTACGGGGTGTTAGTGGTTAGCACTGTCGCCTCGCTCCTCCAGGGTCCAGGTTCGATTCCCGCTTGCGGTGTGAGTGCATGGCGTTTGCATGTTTTCCCTGTGCTCTTTGAGTTTCCTCCGGTTACTCCGGTTTCCTCCCACAGTCCAAAGACATACTTCGCGTCTGAAATGCTGGCTTTCCACGAGCTCCTGGTCTGGTTCCAGAGACAGATGCGTCTCTTCTACAAGTTGGCAACATGTAAGCCATTGATTTTCAAGGATCAGGCGTTCCACTTGATGAATGTTCACGGGAATGACTGCATTGGGCTCCGAGCCACATCAGCCAGGATTGTGGTTCAGCCTTCTTTGCACCATGCACATGTTTTACCGGGACTAAGAATCTCATCCTTTTACTGTACCTAAAGTCTTCTGTAAATGTCAATAGGTTTTAAGCCTTCATTCACCAGAAATGTCATCACAAGTCCCGGGTTGACTTGAACGCATATCGATTTTTTTGGTTTATGTACATTGTAGATAACCCTCACAAACTGTAGCCCTCGGTTACATTCTATAATCAAAGTGACCTTTCAAAACCAAAGCACATCACAGAGAATAATTTGGCAGCACTTTGCGTACAAGTTGTGAAGTTCAGATTTGGACTAACAGGAAACCCGGCGGCTGTAGTGAGAAATATGCTGTAATTAAATGTTGCATGT
The DNA here is from genome assembly GCA_011419295.1 of Clarias macrocephalus. Taxonomy (NCBI): domain Eukaryota; kingdom Metazoa; phylum Chordata; class Actinopteri; order Siluriformes; family Clariidae; genus Clarias; species Clarias macrocephalus. The sequence goes on along the minus strand of JAAGKR010011156.1, from coordinate 4,284 downwards.
ATAGTATGGTATAGTACTTTAAGTAAATTAAATGTGCCGGTGTTTTAGTGTTTGGGGTGTTTGGTGTCAGGATACCAGGAACCTTGCTTTGAGATGCAGAACACAAACTGGAAATACTAGATTCCTTGCAAAAACAAAGCTGTGGCAAAGTTCTGTAAACTGAAACAAAAGAACAGGAAGGGCGGAGTCTTCACTATTTTGACAGGCAGTGTCCTCTGCACCGATGCATTTTGCAGAAATAATGCAGCTAGTTGAATGTGGAGACTCATTATTAAATGTTTATAGTAATATTTGGGTAATGTGCTGCACTTATAGAGTTTCTGATGCGCAAAACTAATCGTTATTAATATTGTCATTAGAAAGTTCAGTTAAAGCTGGCAATATTTGTGGTTTGAATTAAATCAACCAAGATGTTTAAAAATCATTATGATTTTTAAAAAATGCTGATCCAAGATCCAACCATGATATTTAATGTTAATGTTAAAATAAAATAAAAATATTTGTAAAATATATTTTATTTTAATATTTTAACATAAAACTATGTAAACTATGGGCATAGTAACTTTACATTTTATCTTTTTTTATTTTTACAAATATTTCTCATTTAACCATGTCTGATTCCCTCATTAGCAGCACCGACCTGACCAACATCCTATATTCTAACGATTTCTCACCTCATCTGCACCATCAGGTGGTTTCTTTATGGCTGGCCTAAACCTCACTGAAGACACCAGGTACGTCCTCTGCCATCTCACCCAGTCTATGAAGACCATGACGCTCCAGGCCTTCACCGTGCTAATGGATTGGGTCCAAAAGCAGCGCCCTGGCTCGTGCAAAACATCCGTCAATATCATCTGTGCAGACTTTGTCGGGATCTCAAGAAACGAATTCTGTGAGATTGTTATTGGACTCAATGCAGAACTGACCATGTAGAACAAAACGATGCACTTTCGGAAAAAGACTTGAAGTCAGTCATTTAGCGTTGTGTCTCGGTTGCATGGCATCTCTTTAATAGAGGTTTGTACTGTTGATGATTCACAAAATGCATCATGTGCACGTCTGTAGATATTTATTTCTTTACTATTGCTTGTATCATTCAGTGCAGTGCCTTTAGGTTAAATGGTGCCATCTTGAGGTAAAGTCTAAAGTACTGTTTTAACTTTATATGTTTTAAAGATTTGGTTGTTTTTGTGATGTTTTAAATTGAGGCAAAGTTTCAATTTAATTCAGAAAAGAAAATCTACATTAAAGGCTATTCTCTTTCATTTATTTACAAACTGTTTTCACTCAGTGCATGTGATATTAAACGATTGGTTTTATTCCTAATATAATTTATCTGTGTATATGTGCTGTATATTTTATGATCATTTTTGCATAGGACTTGAGAACTTCTGTCATACAACACAATTCATTTGAACGCACATAAAAATTATACATTTTACAGGTATATTTATTTGGAGTTTTTATTAATATATATTTTTATTAATATATATAAAAAACTGCACATAAAAGTTTTTTGCATGATTTGTTATACTCAAAAAAATTATGAACCCCGATTAATAGTGAGTAGGTCTCCCTTTTGCCACCATCACAGTCATGCACTGGATGTTCTGTCACCTTTTTGTCACAACCAGCATTAACGTTTTAATTAATTTGAGCCTTCACTCCCCATGTGCATCAGTATGCGTTGACCCTGTTGCCAGTTCACTGGTATGACCCTGTTACCTGTTCACTGGTTTTCCTTCCTTGGATTACTTTTGGTATGTTCTGACCACTGCAGACCAGCAACATCCCACAAGAGCTGCAGTTTTGAAGTTGCTCTAATCCAGTCCTCGCCATCACAATCTGGCCCTTGTCAGTCAAAATCATTCAAATCTTATGCTTGCCCATTTTTTTGTTTGTTTGTTTCACTTGCTGCCTAATATATGCCACCCACTTAAAGCTGCCATTGTATCTCGATATTGAAAAAATAGATATGTGTTAAACATTTGTGATGTGTGATAATATGTGTGTGATGTGTTAGACATGTGACTTTGGCATGTTTGGCCGAACCGTTTGAGATATCAGAAATCCCTCTACAATTTTGCATCCTCAGTGTCTTGAGATCACATAAGCCCGGTTCGGTGGCAATCGTATAAATCCCCTAGGAAGAGTCAATCAAATTCCATCGGATGCATTTTGCGGATGACCCAAAATAACTGACTTCCTGTTGAGTTGAGCCCGTGACCCATGACATGCAATGTGAAAGTTGTTCAGCTCAATGATCTCTAAATGTGTATCAGGTTTTGCGTGCATACATAAGTGTGTATGAGCTATGCAGCAGAATCTCGTATGAGACATGCCACGCCCTTGGGCCAAACTCTCAGGCATCCTAATGGCAGCAGATTCTAACTTCTCTGCCAATTTTCATGAGATTTGAGCATGTTAAAACCCCCAAAAGCCCCAAATGGTGGGGGAAAAATAATCCATAGGAAAACAAGACGGGCCTGCACACACTAGTGCTCGGGCCCTAACTTAACTTGGCGAAACTGAGAGCATGTTTTTTTTTTTTTTTTTTACCAGAAGCAAAGAATCCCCTCAGCACCACGTGTCAACCATTGTAAACATCACTGAGGCGCGCGCGTCATGCAAATACTTCACGGCGCGTGCGTCATGACGTCACGTCGGCGTTGCCGAGACTACAGGCGGAAGTTCTGGCTCGTACACCTGTTGCGCGTGCAACCAGGAAGAAGAGAAACTCGGTCGGAGTTTCATCGTTGCGCGCGAGCTCACACTCAGCTGTGTGTAGAAATAAAGTCTGGTTTATTTACCTAGTTATTATAAGTGATGGATAAACTAAAGAAAGTTCTGAGCGGCCAGGACGGAAATGACGACCTCAACGTGTTACAGGTACCGAGGACAAATAATTCACACTTTTCACCTTTAAAAAAAAAAAAAAAATTATTTCGCACAGCAGGCCGTGTAGGTTCTTCCCCAGATGTTTACTAGTTTAACTAGTACTCCTTAACTAGTAGGACGTTTAGGGTTTGTTTATAAAGTGTCTGTGACAGGGACTATAAGTTAGCTAGATCAGCTAATGAGAGGAATTTTGTAAATGAGCTCTACATTTTATTTTTATTTTATTATAATTAATGAGAGAAATCATCAGGCTTCATCTGTTACTAATAATATTTATTAAAAAAAAAGCTAAAATACTTTTAACCAAGTATGAATATTTGTGCTTTGTTTTCACTTCATTGTTTTTATTTATTATTTTTATTGGACATATGTTATGTATTGTAGATTTGTACCATAACATTTATTGTTTTTTATTTTTTAAGATAATATAAGATATTTTTAATACCTGTATTCTATTTTACAGAATCACATGTTTTATACATATTATTATTATTATTATTATTATTATTATTATTATTATTTTGATTATGTGTCTGTCCCTATTATTTATTTATTTATTTTATTTAACCACAGGATTTTTTTTTCAGATTTTTTTTCATGCTTTTTTTTTTTAACAGTCTGTAATATTATGCTACAAGTAAGATATGACACACTTCAATCTGCATTCCTACATTGAAAGATTTACTCACTCACTCACTCACTCACAGTCCACACAGCTTTATACAGGGTTGCGGGGGGCCTGGAGCCTATCCCAGGAGACTTGGGGCACGAGGTGGCGTATACCCAGGACAGGGTGCCAATCCATTGCAGGGCACAAACACACATACTACAGGCGTATTGGGAACGGCATTTATCCTAACCTGCATGTCTTTGGACTGTGGGAGGAAACCAGAGTACCTGAAGAAAATCCACCCCATAGTCACAGACCCGAGGCGGGAATCGAACGCAGACCCTGGAGGTGCAAGGGGACAATGCTAACCACTAAGCCACCATGCCGCTTTTGAAAGATTTTTTTTATTTATTAAGTAATTGATCATTTAGAGATTTTAGTTAATTTTATTAAATTCCACTAGAACTTAGCGGGACGGTGGTGCAGCGAGTAGCACTGTCACCTTGCACCTCCTGGGCCGGGTTTGATTTCCTCTCACAGTCCAAATATATGCAGGTTAATCTAATCGGTGTTTCTAAATTGCCCATAGTGTGTGTATGAGTGTGTGTGTGTATGAGTGTGTGTGTGTATGAGTGTGTGTGTGTATGAGTGTGTGTGTGTATGAGTGTGTGTGTGTATGAGTGTGTGTGTGTGTATGAGTGTGTGTGTGTGTATGAGTGTGTGTGTGTGTATGAGTGTGTGTGTGTGTATGAGTGTGTGTGTGTGTATGAGTGTGT
>JAAGKR010011155.1:0-20288 GCA_011419295.1 Clarias macrocephalus | reverse complement strand
TATCATTCACTCCTCTCTTACTACTGGTACTATGTCACTTAAAACTGCTATTATCACTCCGATTCTGAAGAAGTCTGGTGCTGATCCGTGTAATTTCAATAATCTTCGTCCAATCTCCAATCTACCGTTTCTGTCTAAAATCATTGAAAAAATAGTTGTTTCTCAACTGCACTCTCATTTAACTCGTAATAACTTGTACGAACATTTTCAGTCTGGTTTTCGCCCTTTCCATAGCACCAATGACCTTCTTATGGCAGCTGATTCTGGTTCAGTCACTCTTCTAATTCTTCTTGATCTAAGTGCTGCCTTTGATACTATCTCGCATACTATCCTTCTTAATCGACTTATCTCTATCGGCATTTCTAACACCCCCCTTGACTGGTTTAAATCTTATCTATCAGGGCGCACACAGTTCATAAAATTACACTCTTTTCGTTCTGAATCTTCTCCTGTTAACACTGGAGTTCCACAGGGTTCTGTCCTAGGTCCTCTTCTCTTTATCACCTACCTTCTTCCACTAGGCAACATCTTTAGAAAATATGACATTCTCTTCCACTGTTATGCGGATGACACCCAACTCTATTACTGTAGCAAACCTAATGCTACCCTCCAACCTTCCTCTCTTCTCAACTGCTTTAATGAACTCAAATCCTGGTTCTCGTCCAATTTCCTTAAATTAAACAGTGAGAAAACTGAATTTCTCTTAATTGGCACTAAGTCCACTCTCTCTAAAATAAACAGCTTTTCCCTTTCTATTGACAATTCTAATGTCTCTCCTTCCACTCTGGTTAAGAGTTTGGGTGTCCTCTTGGACAGTGCACTTTCCTTTCAATCCCATATTAATAACATTACCCGGTCCGCCTATTTTCACCTACGCCCTTCTCTCACTCAGAAGGCCACTGCTATGCTTGTCCACAATCTTGTAACCTCCCGTATCGATTATTGTAACTCTCTTCTTTTCGGTCTTCCTCATAAAACTCTTCATAAGCTTCAACTGGTTCAAAACTCGGCAGCTCGCATCATCACTAAAACTCCTTCATTTCACCACATCATTCCAGTTTTGCAGCAGCTTCACTGGCTTCCGGTACAGCACCGTATAGACTTCAAGATCCTTCTTCTTACTTTCAAAGCTCTCCACAATCTTGCCACCTCTTACGTATCTGATCTTCTTCATATTCATGTTCCCTCTCGCTCTCTCAGACCTGCCTCTTCTCTCCATCTCTCTGTGCCTTCTGCTCGTCTCTCCACCATGGGACAGAGGGCTTTCTGTTACTCTGCTCCCCGGCTCTGGAACATTGATTCACTGTCTCTCTTTGAATCCAAACTCAAATCTTACCTGTTTATTCTTGCTTACCCACCTTAAATCCTTCCTGCCCTCTCTCTTGCACAGTTTCTCTTTTTTTTTTGTTTTATTGCTGGTATATTTTGTTTGTTTTTGTTTTGTTTTGTTTTTATGTGCCTTTATGTAACTTTTGTACAGTGTCCTTGAGTGTTTGAAAGGCGCTTATAAATAAAATGTATTATTATTATTATTTTTCACTATAGTATGCACAAGAATGCATTTTTGGGTGAAAGTAAACATAGCTTATGTTTAAACACTTGAAATGTTCAATCTGATTGGTTAATAGAACAATTATGCACATTGCAAAGTTTATCTACCGTAGGTTAATGGACTCATTCTAGTATGTCATCTATAGTAAGTATCTAAAATATTTTCTACAGTAACTTACACGAGGTCATTGCTTTGTGTCATTGATTATTTTCCTAGAACAGCACACTTTAGTTTCTTATTTTAGATTGTAGTTATATCAGTAGATAATGTGGAGTTTGTTGAAATCTTGGATTTAAGGCATCACACTCTGGCACTGGTTGAGTCCTCAAACACGATCTACTCATTTGGATGTGGAGAGCAAGGTCAGCTGGGAAATGGCCTGAGGACCAATCAGTGTGTGCCGTTTCCTGTCAAGCTGCCACCAGGTGAGTATTATTAGCAATCTTTTGAAAACTTATGAATGTATTTAATTGTATTTAGCGAGTGACAACTGATCTTTTATTTTTGTATATGAAAGAATACAGCCCTGATCAGGCAATTAAGAAAATTACTGCTGGAGGGAATATTTCTGTTCTCTTTATCTCTGTAAGCAAAATAACTTTTTTTTTTTGCTTAAAAAAAAGTGTCTTATTGTGTTTGTCTTATTTTTTTTTCCTTATATAATGTTTTTTTTTTTTTTTATAGGATAATGCTCAAAGAAGTTCGAACACCACAACAGTGTTGAATGATGAAATGATTGATCGCTGGATTTCACCCTGTAACTCCAAAACCGGGAAAAGAAACCAAAGGTATAAAGAAAAGCGTCACTGCACATGAATAGCTGTTTTTTTTTAATAGATCTGTTTATAAGTTCTCTCACAGTACATACATACACAGTACACCATACATGACTCAAGTTATTCAGAGCATTTCTGTCCCAATACATTATGAATAATGGATTATCTATTATATAGTTATGGATTATCTCGCCCTGGTACGCTCGCTGTGTCTGTGTTTTTGTACACACAGATTACAAAAGATCTGTGGTTCATTTATTGGCGCCATAAATTGTGCTGTAATCACCTTTAATATTCAGTAAACACTTTTAGAACTTGTGTGTTCTTTGCACTGTAGGGAAATCCAGAAAATGTTCTCATCAGCGTCATGCATTAACGGGAGCTTCTGTGAGAAAAGGTATAAATTTGCACTGAAAATACATTAACGTTCAAATGATATTTATTAGTATACAATAGTAATCACAGTAATGTTGCATTTCTATTGTTAGCGGTGACCAGCATTATAAAACATCTAAACTGTATTCTGGTCTCGATTTATCTTTGGCTCGTCTTGCCTTTGAGAAGCTGGCCAAAGAGGATAATGTCCTATCAGCGGTAAGGCGATGCAAATGAAATGAGATTAAGTGACAAAAATAGGAATGTTATTTATATTGTACTTTTATATCAGTGGTATCATTTCATTCCAGGTTGAGACAGTGGTGGAGAAAGATCTTCTGCCCTCTCTGAGCCCAGATGCTGCTGGTGTGGAAGCGCTGAGGGTTTACCTCATCCTGCCTGAACTCCTCCGAGTGCTGAAAAAACAAGGGCGTGGCACACAGCTCACTGTTGCACTGGCACATGCTATCTTATGACTGAAGACTGAATCAATGGAGGGGTTGAGTATGTACACTTTATGAAATTGTTGCAGTTGTTTTTAATTTGTGCAAACATAAGTTTTAATTTTGAAATAAATTTTCAAATTGCCTGAAGCCTGTCAATGACAATCAGTATAATCTTTTTTTTTTTCTTTTTTCTTAGTTTTTTGGGTGTGGGTGTTGGAGGGAAGTTTGTGATCTGTTTGTACTTCTGTTTTTGTAGCGTTTTCTATTTAATATTGTTTGTTTGTGTTTTGTATTTTGTGGTATTTTGTGGATCCCTTTGGAAATGAGATTGTGAGAGGCTAAACTGACTTTTTTTTTTTTTAATCAATAAAAAATAATGAGGGGAAATTAACTGTTTGGGGTCAAGACAATCAAGGCAGAGTGAGGTTCTTAGAGGGCCAGGGAGGCAAAGTGATGTTTTCACCATTGCTGTTAAAAAGTGTTTATTTATTATCAGTAGCTTGAATATATGCAGTTTGTTTTGTACCACTGGCGGCATTGTGTGTGCGTGTGTGTGTGCGTGTGTGTGCGCGTGTGTGTGTGCGCGTGCGTGTGCGCGTGCGTGTGCGCGTGCGTGTGCGCGTGCGTGTGTGTGTGCGTGTGTGTGTGCGTGTGCCCGTTGCGTGTTCGTGCCCTGCTATGGACTGGCAGGGTGTACTATCAGTCTCCTGGGACAGGCTCCAGCCCCCTGACACGCCGTGGTATAAGTGGTAGAGGAGATGAAGATAAATAATATACGGTACCACTGATGCTCATTCTGTATGAACCTCCCTCAGCGAGCCTGTGGACCAAACTGCCCTACTACTACTACAGGACTCTGGTGAAGGTGTTTCACTCCGCGTGTGCTCACTACATGTCACTGAGGATGAAAACAACATGTGACCACTGGACTGAAGTTTTACCTCTGCTAAGGGTTCTGCGAAAACTTTACAACGTGAGAACTGAACTTCTTCTCACTCTGTTTAACTCTTTAACATTTAACTGTTTAACATGTAAACGAAATCCCAATCTGTTTGGTATGTACTGTATAAATATACAGCAAAAATAGATTATATATTACTCACTAGATATAATATACTGTACATTTTCCTGCAGGTTAATAGTCAGAGAGCTGCAGCACTGACTGAGGGTTTCTTCCTTATTAAGGAGCTCAATGACTTCTTCACCTTGGTAAGGACTGAAGTTATTCCACCACTTCATATGACATTAGAGACAATACACACACACGGTAATTATCTATTGTATACTTTACAGTCACAGTACCTAAGAGCAGTAAAAGTCTAATGATCAAAACATTTCTGTGTTGCATGAAAATGACTGTAATTCCAGCTAAATGTTTTGTGAAACCCCCTGAATTGAAGCTGAAAGTCTTGACTTCACTCACTTATTAAGTGTTTGCCAAATGCTAAAAACTTATCTTTGTTCTAAAATGGACTTATATGTATCTGGCAAGCCTCCAATTCATTTTGGCCGGGACACTAAGGAACTCTTATTATAGTAAAAATTATTAGAATTTTCCTCAGCCTTCGAATTTGACAAATTCCATATTTAAAAATGATTTAAAAGAGGGAGTCCAGGAATCACTGTATATAATTAAAGGAATAATTATATAATAATCCCTGTGTAATTTTCTGGGAAGATTTTTAATAATAATGGGATAAAAAATAAAAAGGCGATTATTGTTATTCATTTATTTTACCAAAACAATGATGCAATGAAAAAATGCAAATGCAATGAACATCGATACATTTCATATTGTTATTAATATCTTATTTTTGGATACACTAGCAGAGATGCTAACCTGTACCTGGTGCTTGGACTGCTTAGACTGTACTATATAGAGCAGCGGCACTATAATTAAAATATGTTTTTGTGATCAATTATTCTTAAATGGACAATAAATGGACACCATGGTAATTTTTAGCTAAAAAAAAAAAAACATAAAAAAAATTAAAATGTAAAAAATAATAATAATAGTTTAGTTTTAAAGTTCTAACTAAGTTGTTTTATTTTTATTTTTTTTAGATGAATCAAGATCGTTTAAGACATCTCTTCTCAGTAAAGAAATTGGCTGAAGAGGTGAGATAATTATGATAATTAAAGAAATGTGTTCCAAGAAACATGGAACTGTGAAATCAGAACACTTAGGAAAACTTTGGAATATTTGAACACCCTCGCAATGTCATCAATGCCGACATCACCCTCCTCCATGCATGACCCTGACCATCAGATACCTGTCGCTGTTACTGTGGCAATTTCACTCTACTGAAATAAAATACTGACTATATATCAAAATCAGAATACAATACAAAAATATCATTACAAAATCAGGAAAAAAGTAGTTTTATTGGAAAGAGGTGGGAATTTAAGGAGTGAGGAAGGAAATAGAGAGAGGTGTAAAACCGCTCAGTGCCATTTTTAAAAGCAGTGCTTAGCTGGCATGTAGGCACGCGGCTGGCGATCAGGGGTGACGACAGACGCGACTACTCCAGAAACTTGAAATTTCAATAATTATAATGTCTGTGGTTTCTTTCGTGTTTTAGGACAGGATGGAACGTCTTACATGTTATCGTTTTATTCTTGATTTAAAGAGTAAACAGACCGCCTTCCAGGTAAAGGGACGCAATCATTTGGCATAAATTATATTTTCAATTTCAACGCAGTATGTCCTTGATGTAATTACAGTATATTGTGTAATTTTCCCGTATGAAGTTCTTACAGATGGAACATGGTTTCTCAACTGCCACTCAAAATACACTGTGTGTGAACAGAGAAACTGTGCTGGCTGACACACTCACGTACCTGGAAACCGACAGATATAACTTTTGTCTCCCTTTAACGGTTTGTTTGACTGCCGATGATTGTTTTTTATTATTATTATTATTAATATTATTACTGTGGTATTAAAAATGTATGACTCTTTTATTTAAATAACTTTTTTCTCTTGCTAATAGGTGAAATTTAATCTGGAGGATGGGATAGATCAGGGAGGCGTGCGTGCTGGATTCTTCACCCTGCTTGGCCAGGAGATAACAAAAGACTCCAGTGTCATTCAAGCTTTTGAGGACTCGGGACTCTTCTGGTTCTCTGCTGTAAGTCCGATTCGAAGTATTCTATGGGAGAACATGACTACAAGACTGTTAATGTTATATGATGTTTAATTTATTGTAGGATTCTGAATGCAGTCAGGAGGAATTCTTCTACTTTGGCGTCATGTGTGGGGTGGCCTTATATAATTACTGTTATGTCAACATCGGCTTCCCGGTGGCGCTGTTCAAGAAGCTGCTGGACCTCAGACCGACTCTGCGCGACCTGGAGGAGCTGTCGCCAGTGGAGGCCAGGTTGAGCATCATTTCCGTTAACAAATTACATACTTCCATGAATTCAAAATAAACCTTTTCCTGTTTATTTTCCAAATTAGGAATCTGAAATATGTATTGAAAGCAGATGAAGATGTTGTGGAGGTGCTCTATTTGGATTTCACAGTAAGGTTAACTACATGGATTTTACTGTCCATTTGAGCGGTAAATGGTGCCTGTACTTTTAGTTTTTTTTTTTTCTCTCAGGTGAAAGGAAAAGAACTCATTCCGAATGGAGCAGAAATCCCAGTCACAAAAGCCAACAGGTATCTTTTTATTATTATTATTATTATTATTAAACATTTTCATGCATTTATGATATTAGAGATCTTTCTAACATTTTACAAATGTCATGGTCCACATGACCAATATGTTAAACTGAGTGCAGCCTTTAAAAACACCTATGTTACATTGGTTTCTAATGAGCTACACAGTTATCGAAAAAAGATCTTGTGCTTAACTAAAGTGTACAAGCAAATCTGACACTAGAAATAAACACTGAATTTCAAGCCAATGAATAGTGTGTGAGTGGACTAGTTTAAAATGTATGATACTTTTGACAATTGTTTTTAAAGTATATTTTCTTCTAATAACCATATATCGCTTTTTAATGGTAAATCAGCCAGATACTAAATTAATATTATTATGTTATTGTATTTTTTTTTTCACTTTAGCCTCCAGTCATTTTCATTTAGGTTCCAATACAAGTTCATCAATGAACAGTAAATACGACTCAATAATCATACTATTAATAATTCTTCATTACCTGACACCTTCTCGAAGCACCATAGTTACAGTACAGTAGTTTGCTTTATACAGTAGCTACTGTATCTATTTGCCTTTAAAGACTGATAAGCCACCATAAATTTCAATATGCTGAACTAATTAAAGATTTGTAAAAAATTAAATGTTGAAATTATGAAAATCTCGTCTTGGGTCTGTGTGCATGGAGTTTGGTTTGCTTGTTGGGTTTCCTCTGGGGAATCTGGTTTTCCTCCCACAGTCATGCAGAGAAGAACTAATTAGGTGTAGGTGTTTCCAAATTGCCCATAGTAAGTGTGTGTGTGAGTGAGTGTGTGCATGGCTGCCCTGTGATGGATTGGCACCCCATGTGTACCAGGGTGCAGTGTACCTGTGATCCTGTATCCAGGACAAGCGGTATAAAAGATGGTTAAATTAATTTAAAAAACACACGTTAATGAATTGCATCTTTTTACAGGCAGAAATATGTGGACTTGTACGTCGATTTTGTTTTTAACAAGTCTGTAGAAGGACAGTTTAGGAGGTTTAAGGAAGGTTTTTCTCATGGAAGCCCCTTTGATCTCTGGAGAATGTTCAAGCCTGAGGAGCTCAGAGACTTACTCAATGGCACGTCGATATATGAGTGGGAGGAGCTTAAAAGGGTATGAAAACATTTAGATTTCTCACAAAGTTTTATTTTGAATACTATAATAATAAAGAAATAATTTTTATATTTTCTCACAATCGTGACATTCTATCAGGGAGTCACTTATGAAGGTTGTGGACCCTCAGATGAACTAATCCAGAACTTCTGGTCTGTTTTCTTCGAGCTGGATGAAGAGCACAGAAAGAAGTTTCTGAGTAAGTTCAACACTTGGATAGAAATGGTAATATAGGATGGAGTATTCAAGTCAAACCCAGGATGAAATTCCTCATTCTCTGTTCCTGGGATGCTAGCGTTTCAGACATGACGCAGTGCATTAGTGTAGTAGGCGATTATAAAGTAGTGCTCACTCTCATAACTGTGTATTATGGTGTATAGGGCAAACTGTAGCTCAGTGGTTAATGATCTAACTGGACTACAGATCAGAAGGTCCTATGTAGGTTCAAACCCTTCCACCACCAAGTTGCCATTGTTGGACCCTTGCGCAAGGCCCTTAACCATCAACTGCTCAGATGAATAAAGAGGTGAAATGTAGGTCGCTCTAGATAAAGCCGTCTGCCAAATGCCGTGCATGTAATTGTATTGTTATAATCAAAAGATTCAAAAGATTGACTTGAACATCCTTCATCAAATTGTGATAGCAAGGGATATGGAAGCTTAATTTTTAATCACTACCCACTATATTAAAATGCATTAAGTATTAAGTATTTTAAAATCAAACATCCATGAGTCAATATTTTATTGTGCATAGATTACTGATGGATAGATAAATGAATAGAAGGATGGATGGATAAAATTATGGACTGGTGGATAGAAAAATGCCTGCATGTATGGATGGATGGATGAATAAATATACAGCATTCATTCTCTTTTGTTAATATGTTTTATCCTTTTAATACATATTTGTTAAATAATAAATTAATAACTTTTGGCCTAAAATAAATATCGATCTAAAAAAATCTTCCCCAGTTTTCGTTTATGGAACAGATCGCTTGCCTGTAGGAGGAATCTCTAAACTGCAGCTGACAATTGTGAGATTCGACTACAGTGACGCAGACGACCGTTTCCCCTCGGCACAGACCTGTTTTGGCATTTTACACCTTCCGAACTACAGCAGCATCCATATACTTCAAAGCAAACTCACTGATGCCATCAAATATTGTAAGATTTTTGGACAAACATAAAGGTATTTTTGAAGAGTTGGCCATTACAATGTCCACTTCAAGTCCATTATATGTGACTCGTATGTAGACTAACCTGTGGACTTGATATGACTTGTCACATACTGTATATTATCATTGAAATTATCATTATAACTTGTGTTTACATACTTTACGGTTTAAGAGTTATTACAGCCTCCTCCTTATTATCATTTAGATGTTTTTTTTTGTTGTAGTTTTAAACCCTGTTTCCTAATTTCTTTTTGCTTAGTTTATATTTCTTTGTACTATTCTGCAGTTCATTATTTATTTATTTATTTATTTATTTATTTTGATGTTTTATTTTGCTTATTTTACACAATGAGAGGGGGAATTTCTGTTGTTGTTTATTGGTTTATTTGGATTTTATCTCAATTTATTTTCTTATTATTGTCTGTTTTTTTAGTCTGTTGTTGTCTGCAGCTATTTTTGGATTGTACAACACTTTGGTCAACTGTGTTGTGTTACTGTAAATGTGCTTTAAAAATAAATTTGACTTGACTTGACACTGAGTTCCTCATATTGTTTGTATAATGTTTCCGTTATTTTCTGTTCTACAAACCTATTTTGTTTAAGTTTTACAGATTTGCCTTTGATGAGACATGAATGTAAGTAGAAGCTCATTAGACATCAAACATCCTCTATCCTATAGGAAAAGTTTTTTGTGTTGCGTGAACAATTTGGTAAATAATTCCATATTTTTTAATTATTCATTTTCACAGAATGATACAGTAAAAATCTCCGCTATAATTCTATTTCTATATATGGCCATGTATTTTAAATCCTTATAATATTATAAAGTAGTAGCAGTAGTACTGTAATTCAATGAAGAGTATATATAATGTATATATATATATGTATTTTTTGTGTGTGTCTTTAAAAAACCTCATCGTGGCAGGTCTTACAATTAGTATTAAACAAATACAACCTCAGACGAACAACAACATATAACACAACAGTAAATACATTAATACATAAATACATATGTTGTTTCACTTTAACAACATATGTATTTGCCTGGAACATTAAACTATACAGAACAGGAGTCGCCATGGTTAGCGTTAGACTAAATGGTCACATGGCTACACAATTGTTGTTATTGTTGGACTTCCTCTGTGTCCCCGCGTCCCCCGCACGACTTGCAGGCTGTGTTTTATAGCGCGGGGAGTGTAGTAGTGTAATAAAAAAAGAGACAGACAGTCGCGTAGCAAGCACGGTAGTAAAGTGTAGTGGTTAGTTCTGTCGCCTTGCACCTCCAGGGTCTGGGTTCGATTCCCGGCCAGGCTCGAAAAAAAAATCAATTAAAATCCTTAGAATATAATGAGTAAAACCCAAAACATTGCTTTTTGGAATTCCAAGTAAAATCCATAAACTTCTGGCAACCACAGCTGCCGGTTGTTTTACTGTAAAATTTACGTTTTTTTTTTTTTTTTTCGTTTTTTTTTATTTTATTTTTTTTTTTACAGTGTACAAATATAGTACCACCCCAGTGACAGGTATAATTTAAGGATGTAGAGACAACCGCATGATGTCCAACACTAAGATAAATATTTTTTCCACTATGTAGACATATATGAATACTTTGTGTTTAAAAGTAGTATAGTCTGCACTGAAGTCTTACACCCTACAGGCAGGTAATAATAATAACAAGCTGACTTGCTGTTTACATGAAGACAGCTGAGTTTCAGTTTTGTTTTATCTGGTTGAATACGTTTCTGTTTCACTTGACTTTCTCATTCATCCTACACCACCAGCTGGGACTAGGACACTGTACACTGCGACACTGGAACACTGAGACACTGTAGACTTGGACACTGCTCCAGAGAGGACATCTGTAGGACACCCTGTGGGATTCAGAATGCTTTATTGGGGTAAACTGAACTCGACAGAAGATGACCCTTCACATCCGGACAATAAAGGACCCAATGTAATTTTCCGCGGGATGGGAAGAAAGGATGTGTCAATCACAGAGCGGCTCGCGACGTTCATCAGGGACGCGGACCGGAGAGTCACCTTAGTGACGTCACAAAGGGGAAACGGAAAACAGACTCCGTACCAACGTGAGATTTTGTTAATGATTTGTTTTATGTTTATTAATCAGAACGAACACAAACACACAGGTACACTGTAAACCCTAATGCTCAAAGTAATTAATCATATTGAGTACTGTTAAATTAAATAATTGCAATTAGTTCAAATTAATAAACCTTGATGAGTATTTAGAACTTTTGAGTATTTATGAGTTTATAGAAAGTTGCTATTTTAAGCCACAGTAACCGTTTCCTTAAAGTTCCACCAATTTCAAATCTTTCAGCCTAGTCTGACATCATCAATGCACAAATAAACTTCCCACAGTTTTTTATTTTATTTTTTTTATCAAGATGGTCAAAAGGCGAATTTGTCTGTCTTTGCATTATGCTGTGAGTATAATCTACAAATCTGAGGATCCTAAAGTTGATGTTTTCATTATGACACAACATATTATGCCCAGAATTGTGTAGCTTCCTTTGTGCCATCTGGGCAGCTCTGTCATCTGATTGTCGACAGTTTGGTGCTATCCTATTTTTAGGATGTTACTGCAATTAATGTTGCATCTCATATTGGATTTAATATAAATGTGAAGTTGGCTGTTGGACATTCATTATTAAATCAGTTATTTTTTTATATAGTTAAAATAGTTATAGAATTTGTACTTTTAGATTTCATTTAAAATAAAGAAAATTACTATTCATTTTATTTGCAACAGGTGTTTTGAAAGTAGGTGTTTTGTCTACCATGTGAAAGGCCTGTGTTTGGTTCCCGGCCAGTGTCCAAACCCCAGCCACCAGATTCAGTGCCAGTCCCACGCCCGGGTAAAATGAGAGGGTTGCATCAAAAAAGGGCATCGGGGGTTAAAACCTGTGCCAAGCTTGTGTGTGCGGATGGGTTTGTCTGCTGTGGCGACCCCTTGCGGGGAGCAGCCGAAAGTCCAACAACAATTTATTTAATTTGAGTTTGGCTAATCAGTAATCCAAGTAAAGAACGATCAATATGAATGAGCACAACAAACTCAAAAACGTATAGTTCTATTTAGTTAAAATTGGAAACATCATTACTGAACAATTTGTAACTGATTACTTCATATATATTTTTTAGTTTGGCCAACTTATTCGGGTTTTCAGTGTATAATAATCTGACTGTGAGTAACTAATTCTTTTATAGTTTGATGTTTACTAATCCCGTTAATATAGTAACGGCGTTGATGCACGGGTGGCAGAAAAAGGGTCAGGTATTCGGAAAAGTGCGGAGGTGCGGAGCTCGTGCAGTGCGCACGCGGCTGTGCTTAATCCGGCGACCAAAAGGCGGCATTCCATTCACACCTTTGAAGTCCCTGGGGCGCATGACATCACCGCGCTCGCGTGCCACTCATCGCAGATTAGCGTCCGCCGCGCGACCTCAAGCTACACTCTGCCAAGGAAGCCCGAGTTCACTTAACGATGAAACTTCACCAGCCGCGGCCACGCCCCTTTCGCACCTGCAGAACTGGAGAGCTGAATCTAAATCTTTTTTTTTTTTTTTTTTACATAATCTCTATTTTGTTCAAAATAATGCATTATTTAATAATAATAATAGTAATAGAAATTAACACATGGATTGTACAGTAAATTATACCGCTTTGTCCATATGGACAAATTAGTGTTAATTATGAGATTCATGTTTCTAAATTGTATTGCAGGTAAACTATCAATGAGGATAATATATTAGTTTTGAACATGTAAGAAAATTGCTTATAATAAAAAAAATATATATATATATATATATATATATATATATATATATTAATAATGTAAGAACTATAAGCAGCTGCTCAGTGCCTCTGGACCACCAGGGGGCGCCAGAAGAACACATTTGGTGATTAGTTGTACAGTACAGTAAATCAGCACAAAATATCTTACTGGGCTGCATCACACACCAACCTGGCCTTAATTATGTTCTTATAACAGCATGCTGAGTAGTGTTGTATTCCTTATATACATGTACATGACATCTGAATACACATGTATGTTTCCCTTTGGGATTAATATGAGTAGTTTCACATTGTGTGAAATCTTGTGGTTTAAGATACACAGTGCAATGCAAAAAACAAACAGAGTTTATTGAAGAAAACAACAGTGAGGCTTACTGCATTAAAATACCACTAACAACAGTGTTTATGTATACGTATATTTTTAGGAATTACTTTAGATTTGAAGAAGGAGCGAGCTGCCGTTTGCAGTGCCGGACAGAAGCATGTTGTGATTGTAACTGAGGCAGGGGCGCTGTGGGAATGGAAGCATTCGACTCAATCCAACAGACCCAAGTAACATACCCTTCACCTGAGGGAACGACTTGTCGACCTGTACTGATTGCAAATTAATGTTTTTCGTTTTGTTCTTCTTGATCAGGAGGATCAGCAACTTAACTAACATTGCACAAGTTGCATGTGGCAACTATCACACAGTCGTCCTAACAAAAGGTACTAAGTTACACCACTTTTTCTTTTTTAGGAATTGAGTGCATGTAACTGACAGCTATAAAATGGCAATTAATGCATAAAAAGTACAACACATTGTATACAGAATTTGATAATTTTACAGGTAAATTGAATATTTGAGGATTAAGTTCCCATTACTTTTTATGAATTTATTAACGTTCATGCTGGCACCTAATTTGCAAAATCTCTCAGATGGTCAGCTGTTCACGTGGGGTCAGAACTCAAATGGTCAGCTGGGTTTGGGGAAAGGTGAGCCGAGCTATCCGTCTCCTCAGCCCCTCAAGTCTCTGTGTGGGATCCCACTGGTTCAGATCAGCACAGGAGGAAAACACAGCTTCGCCCTGTCTCAATCGGGGGCCGTGTTCGGCTGGGGCAGGAACAGCGCCGGGCAGCTGGGTCTGGGAGACACTGACGGTACTGACTTTACCTCTGTGTAGTATTAACACAGCTCTGTCAGTATCCAATTAAAATAATAATTTCGGTCTTAATATTTGTTCACAGATAGACACGCCCCTGTTTGTGTGAAGAGCTTGAATTTGAAGAAAACTGTCTTCATCTCATGTGGAGAGGACCATACTGCTGTTCTAACAAAGGTTCACACCTCCAAACTGAAATGACACAAAGATTTCCAACTAGAATTGCAGTAGGTCCTGGATCACTAAGATAATTAGAATATTTTAATTAGCTAAGGCTTTAAAGGGCTAAGCTTTACAAAAGTTTATCTCATGTCTTTTTTTTTTTCGCTTAAGGATCTGCATTGTCAGCACTTCGAGTAAATACAGAACTATACTTACATTAAAGTATTCTTTTGACAGATGCTTTTTTTTTTTTTTACTCAACGCAATCTACAAGTCAGGCATAATACAGTCCACACACAGAGCTGTCAAAGCAATAGATGAGCATTACAGAAATACTGCAAATGATGAAGACATAACAGCTAAACAAAAATGATGAATAAACAAAAATCTCTTTATGAAATAAAAACTGAGATTCAGCTTTATAAGATCTTTAACAAGTTTCCTTCTTCAGTATCTCACATCTTACAAACTACATGCACACATATACCGGTAATAAATAACAGTGCTGATATATAGGTTATATAATAATTTATTTGATGTTTGTAGGGAGGGTTGTTGTTCACGTTTGGATCAGGTTGTTATGGGCAGCTTGGACACAACTCATTGAGAGATGAACTACTGCCTCGTGTAGTTGCTGAATTCTGGGGGTCCAAAGTGTCCCAGATAGCCTGTGGAGGGTAAGTACAGTAACATCCTCTAATATACAATCTCATCAAGTCAAAACGTTCATTTTATACAATACAAATGCTTATCGCTGTAGCATGCAGGAGAATGCACTCTTGTGTGGAAGTAAATCTAAATATGTACATCTTATTTTTAAACACGGTGAATTGGGGGCCTCAGAGTGGCGCAGTGGTAAAAGTGCTTGCCCTATCATCTGGAGATTGCCAGTTCGAATCCTGGGTGATGCTGTAACCTCTCGCAGCCTAAGGTCTAGAGAGAGCTGATTGGGGATGAGAGGTACTTAGTGCTCCCACATTAATCGCGGCTCTACAGGGGCGTCTGTGAGCTCAGGAAAGCGGAAGGAGCGGTTAGCGCTGTCCTCCAAGTGTGTTACGCCGCCCCCAGCGGTGCGTGAGCGAGCAGTTTGAAAAGTCTGAATTAGGGAGAAAATCTGGGGGAAAAAAAAAAAAAAAAAAACACACGATGAATTGTTCAGTCTGATGGTTAAAAGGTGTTGGTTAACAGGACAGTAATGCAGAATGAAAATGATGCTCTGCAGTCTGATCCGGGGTTTCTGCAGACCTCAAATGTTTCTGTTCTATAATTTATTCTTGCATTTATTAATCAAATGTCTCATATTCTCTCCATGTTAGTCTCTCATCAACATATACTCCCAAAAAGTTTTTTTTCATACATTTTTAGATTATATTCCTTGATTTTCTTTCTTGTAAAGTAGATTACTTTAGTTTTTCTACAGGTAGGTAGTCCCCAACTTATGAACACTTGAATAACGAATTTCCGCAGATACGAACAGATTGTGAACCATGATTCTACTTCTGGTTTAATCACGGAAGTATCTCACATGTATTGTACAAAAAATCGCAGACACCAATATTTACAATTATATACAATAATTTTAGTGTGTAAGTGAATATTGTGTGTGTGTGGGAGTACGATGATAGAAAATGTCTGCCTTGTAAAGCTGTCCTGATGGTGAATAATCCTAATTTCAGAAAATCCTCAACAAAACACAGTTCATAGTCTAATACAGTGGAAAACAGCTTCGAGACAAAATGGCGTCTGCGATTCTCTTTGTAATTTAAAGGCGAGGAGACAACACTATTACATTTATGTGAGATTAAATTCCCTTGGTGTCGTTACTTATAATGGCAGTGTGAGAAATATATTGTTCCCCTATATATCCAGTTATATACTGGATTTGTATGCTTTACTGTAGACTCAAGAACAAATCATAGTTACAAACATGCTCCCGGAACGGAACTCGTTCCTAAGTCGGGCACTACCTGTATTAAAAAGCAAAAATCCCCATTTTATTCCGCATTTTTCAACTTCATACAGTATAACACGCTCCCCTGGGGCCCCCCCATTTTATACCTTCCACTGTCTCCATACCTCTTTACCAGAATAGTTCTTCCATCCAACAAGGCTTTAACCCTTATGAGTCTGAGGGTGTTCTGGAGTCCTACAGAAGTTCTGACATGTCCTGACATTTGTATATTTTTCAGTTACTTATAAACATATAAATCTCTAAAGGCTAACTACACTTTATTATCTATAATGCTCTACTTCACACCAGAGAAGACAAAGACCTGAATAATGATTTGCATAATGAGCCTTTCAGTCAGGTATGTGACAGAGGGAAGTGCTACAGGAAAATAATTTCAGGACAAAAAAAGACATATATTTTTTGTTTGTAGTTTATTTAGAATATAGTTAACTGACCGGCAGAATAACTCACTCTTACACCCTGTACATAACCTACTAACTTACATAGTACAAAAAAAATGTTCAGGATTGAATGGGGACGAACAGACTCAGATCATCTTATACACAGAAGGTAAATTTATGGCATAAATATGGCCGTGCAAACATCTTTGTGCCACTTTCAAAAAGCAGTTCCTGTTCAAATGAAGACATAAGTGAACATTGCATACCTGGTGTTTCCATGGTGTTTTTTGCTCCTTACCATACGCTGCTTTACACTGCATAACTGCATACAGACACTGTTACTACCTGGAACAACACTTCTGTAACCCGAGGTCAGTCCATGTGCTGGTTGTACACAGTCACAGGTACAGACAGATGCTTATTGTGTGTCCATCCACTTTAAAATGACCAAAATCCAGACCCCTTCCATCCAGAATCCAGACCCCTTGCTTTCTATCAAACAGATTGATAATCATTTTCACGGTCACAACTGTTTATTAAAAAAAGAAAAATACAACATGAGCATGATGACACAATAAAATAAACTACTGTATATCATCATCAATCACCATGTATAAAGACAACACAAGCGTTTGTAATGTCATACAACAAATACAAAAAAGCAGGGGGGCTTTTTATTCTTATAACTGAATATCAATAAGCTACATGAGGTAGTATTTTAGCCACCGGGAGCTAAAGTGTTTGTGCTAAATAACATAATAGTAACATAATAACATAGCAGTGTCATAAGCTAACCAAAAACGGAACCAAATAGCCACTGTAAGCTAAATGTATCCAAAACTGGGTAAAATAAATTGGAATATTTACACCACAGCTGATACTGACAACCATCACATCAGGCAGGTTTGTGCTAAGCTACATAAGGCAGTATGGTAGCATGAATAGCAGTGTTTTTTACATGCTACCCTAAACTATGTATGTAAAAATAAAATATGATATTCATATTATCAGAATAAGGATTATATGAGACTTAATAACTCACCCATGGTAGCAGTTTGCTGGATTCTCCTCTTCCGGTGGAGCAAAGAACTCTTTAAAACACACCCGTTCTCTGTCGGAGTTTCAGTGTCGTTCTGAAGAAAAGATAAACTCCGCCCATCGTCCAGAACATTCTGTAGAGCTTCAGAAACCTGTACAGCGCGTGACATCTTCCACCCGTGCACGAAACTTACTGAATCTGTGTGTGTGGGGGTGCGCGCGTGCAGGGGGCGTGGTCTTGTATGTCGCGTGCTTCTACAGCTGTTTTCCCTGTGAATAGCATGTGGGCGTGTCCTGTGGGTGTGTCCTGCCTCCGGTCATGATCAGATATTGAAGTGCGACGGAAAGACTGTGCCTCTCCTCGGATTCACACGGATTACATAAAAGAGAATATATTATTTTATTATTTAACTTGCTTTATTTAAAAGTAGACCCTTTAAGCTTTAAATAGATATATTTCTCATGTGGGTGTGTGAAGTATTCACGGAATTTCAGTTAATTTTAGTGACGGGTTTCAGAAAGATATTCATGGAGACTGAGACGGCTGAAAGCGCGGCCTGTTTATTTTCTTTATTTTACAAAAGCACAATGTTTTGTTCATATAGTGAGTATACATGAATAAAAGTAGACCGTTTGCAGATTTAAATGATGTACTACACTTATACATATGATCAAAAATGACGGAGCATTTTATGTTCTTTTTATGGTTACCAGAAAAAAATACACTTGGACCCGCGGGCGGCTCCGCCGACTCCCAATTTTATTTAATTTCCTTTGTGTGCATTTTGATTTGAAATCTACGGTGGCCGTGAAGTGCAAAACAAATTAACAAAACCGAAAACAAAATAACATTCAAAGACAAAATAACAAATTCAAAACCAAATTAACAAAACCCAAAACAAAATAACAAATTCAAAATCAAAATATCAAAATCAAAAACAAAATAACAAACTAAAATTCTAAATCGCAAAACTGAAAACAAATTAACAAAACGCAAAACAATATAACAAATTAGTTTTGGGTTTTGTTATTTTGTTTTTGAATTTGTTATTTTGATTTGGGTTTTTTTTATTGTGGTTTTTAATTTGTTATTTTGTTAACTTGTTTTGCACTTCTCGGCCACCGTAGAAATCCCTCTTTTCACCTAATAATTATCTAGTAATCAAATGAAGATATGTTATTACCTCACAGCATAACATAAACGCATGTAAGCGCCTGTCGAGCAGAGTTCATGCTTTATATATTTATATTAAGATTAAAGATATATCAATAGTTAATGTGAAGTCTGTTGAATTCTTGGATTTAAGGCATCACACTCTTGCGCTGGTTGAGTCCTCAAACACGATCTACTCGTTTGGATGTGGAGAACAAGGTCAGCTGGGAAACGGCCTGAGGACCAATCAGTGTGTGCCGTTTCCTGTCAAGCTGCCACCAGGTGAGAACATTATGAGCAAGATTTTAATAACAGATGAATGTATTTAATTGTATTTAGCAAAAAAAAATATTATTTTATATATATATATATATATATATATATATATATATATATATATATATATATATATATATATATATATATATTTATTTTTTTATTTTTTTATTTTTTTACAAGAATACAGCTCTGATCAGGCGATTAAGAAAATTACAGCTGGAGGGAATCTTTCTCTCCTCTTTATCTCTAAAAACGTGAGTAAAATAACTCTTTACAAATGAGTCTTATTTTGTTAGTTTTTAAGTCTTATTTACTGATTCACTTTCTAATGTTTTTTTACAGGATGATGTTCAAACAAGTTCGAACCTGAGTTCATGTAACACCACAGCAGTGTTGAATGATGAAATGATTGATCGCTGGACTTCACCCTGTACCTCAAAAACCTGGAAAAGGTATTGCAGTAGATAGTTCTGACACAATACATCATATTTCTATTAGTTCTGACACAGTACATCACCATACATGACCCAAGTTATTCAGAGCATTTCTTTTAGCTCTTTATCTCGCCCTGGTACGCTCGCTGTGTCTGTGTTTTTGCACACAACATATTACAAATTGCTCTGTGGTTTATTTATTGGAGCCACAAATTGTGCTGTAATCACCTTTAATATTCAGTAAACACTTTTAGAACTTGTGTGTTCTTTGCACTGTAGGGAAATCCAGAAAATGTTCTCATCAGCGTCATGCATTAACGGGAGCTTCTGTGAGAAAAGGTATAAATTTGCACTGAAAATACATTAACGTTCAAATGATATTTATTAGTATACAATAGTAATCACAGTAATGTTGCATTTCTATTGTTAGCGGTGACCAGCATTATAAAACATCTAAACTGTATTCTGGTCTCGATTTATCTTTGGCTCGTCTTGCCTTTGAGAAGCTGGCCAAAGAGGATAATGTCCTATCAGCGGTAAGGCGATGCAAATGAAATGAGATTAAGTGACAAAAATAGGAATGTTATTTATATTGTACTTTTATATCAGTGGTATCATTTCATTCCAGGTTGAGACAGTGGTGGAGAAAGATCTTCTGCCCTCTCTGAGCCCAGATGCTGCTGGTGTGGAAGCGCTGAGGGTTTACCTCATCCTGCCTGAACTCCTCCGAGTGCTGAAAAAACAAGGGCGTGGCACACAGCTCACTGTTGCACTGGCACATGCTATCTTA
>JAAGKR010011154.1:0-19487 GCA_011419295.1 Clarias macrocephalus | reverse complement strand
GTACATAAATCGCAAGGGTGGACTGTGCTTGCGCCGCTTGAACAAGCTAGTGCACCAGGTTCTGCTTTGGGCACAGGACAAGTTCCTCTCCCTCAGGGCGATTTACATTCCAGGGCACATGAATGTAGGAGCAGACTTGCTATCCAGACAAGCTGTAGAAAAGGGGGAATGGAAGCTCCACCCCGAAGTAGTCAGTCAAATCTGGGAAAGATTTTACGTAGCAGAGGTGGACCTCTTTGCCTCACAAGAGGCAGCACAATGCCCCCTTTACTACTCTCTGACTCCTCCAGCTCCCCTCTTATTGATAGCACCCCATTGGCCAATCAGAGTGTGCCATCTGGGTTTCCTCTTTTGACCGGGTAAAAGAAAGAGATAATGTTGTCAGCATGGCGCCATTTGCTGGAAGGTCACAGATTCACGGCTCTCTTTGAGGTGGCCTGTTAGTCTCTACACCACTGTATTTTGTTGTTGTGGAGAGTTATGTAGTGGTTTTATTTCTAGTTAATTTTGCTACAGTATTAAATAAAAATCTTAGATTATTTTTGTTAGTTTCTATAAAAGTGGATAAAAGAGATGTATCGATCTAGCAGCACTAAAAGCTTTTTTATAGTTCAGGATGCTCTCCTTCCATGCTATTTGAAATACTAACAATTTTCCAAAGCTAAACTAATCTCAAAGTGTTTTTTTGAACATGACAATGAGTACTCTGTACTCATATGGTCTCCAAAGTCACCATATCGCAATCCAAAGCAAAACCATTGGGATGAGGCGGAATGGAAGATTTTCATCCGAAATATCTGCATCAACTGCTCAATGCTATTTTGTCCGAATAAACCAAAATCTCGAAGGAATAGTCCCAGCATGATTCCATGTCAGGAACAATTAAGGCAGTTTTCTGTTGTTTACACTGAAAGGTGTGTCATCATCTCTCCCTGTGGCCGACATGATGTCCATTATAAAGATCTGTCCTCACTGGTCTTCATATTCAGAGCTGTATGAAAGTACGTATGAAAGTATGTATGAAAGTGAGATTCTGTGCAAGACTTAACAAAGCAGAATATGCATATAATTTAAAATTGTCATCTTTTAATACCTGACCTATAGGGAGGTGGTTTTCCCTAGTAGTGGCTTATTTTTTTTATCTATAAATATTGTGTGATTATATTTTGTACTGCATTATGTCAGTTTCAAATAAGAGCAGTGGTGAGATTTTATTTGCACAACAAATATTTCAGATGCTGCTATCTGAGGGAGCAGTAATCAAAATAATTTTTGCGACATTTCTGTCTATATTCTTTATCTATTTAAATATTATCATGGTCTACACTCTTTGGAGTAAGCCTGTTTTTAAAGAGACTCCACGCTATATTCTGTTTGCCCACATGCTTCTCAATGACTCAATTCAACTTCTCTTTTCCTCCCTGTTACTAGTCTTCAGTCTGGCTTTACTCAAGTTAGTCACTGCTGCTTGTGTTTTGATAGTTTCTGTTTCAGGTACAACCTTCCGTAACGCACCTTTAAACCTGGCAGTGATGTCATTAGAGCGTTATGTAGCTGTATGCTTTCCTCTAAAACATGTTGAAATAGCCACTCAGAGAAGGACTCATGTTGCTATTGGAATCATTTGGCTTATTGGTTCCATAAACTTTGTAATTGATGTGTTTTATATAATAGTAATTGATTCTAACTATTTCACCTCACAAGTATTTTGTGGAAGAGAAACACTTTTTGTTAAGCAATGGCAAACTGATGTTTATCAGGGATTTAACATAATCTACTTTGTGTTAGTCTCGATGATCATCCTTTTTACTTATATTAGCATTTTGATCACAGCAAGGTCTATTTCCTGCAATAAGGACTC
Source organism: Clarias macrocephalus (assembly GCA_011419295.1). Taxonomy (NCBI): domain Eukaryota; kingdom Metazoa; phylum Chordata; class Actinopteri; order Siluriformes; family Clariidae; genus Clarias; species Clarias macrocephalus. The sequence goes on along the minus strand of JAAGKR010011154.1, from coordinate 17,626 downwards.
TGCCACAAAAGCCCACAAGACAGTGCTGCTGCATCTCATTCAGCTGGGTCTGTGCCTCACCTCTTATCTTTTTAGCATTATTGAACAAGCTGCATCAAAGGTTGGCAACAGCAAACTCTATATAGACCTGCGTTACATAAATTATGTGTTTGTGTTGCTCTTGCCACGCTGTCTAAGTCCACTTATTTATGGACTTAGAGATGATACTGTACGTCCATTATTCATGTACTACTTTCTTTGTGCCACAGGAAAACACAAGCCTGCTCTAAATTAAAGACGTAAAATCCTTCAAATTGTTAAATGTCATGATTTTTTTTGTCACGATTTTAGTCATGATATTATTGGAATGCTTATATATATATTGTAACCTTACATCTTTTTTAAAAATACCATTTTAAAAATGGTAAAAATACCATTGGTGATCCTCTCCTATCTGCTCAGTTTAAAGCTACATTCAATGCATGATACTGTGTATTTCCTCACATCACACTGGTCTTCTTTTACAATTTAAAGATTCTCTGTTCAAGTAATTACGTTATGTTCTTTTGAACAGCTAAATCAAAATAAATATCTAAACACATACATATCAAAATCTAAACATAATATTGCTCCTTTATGGGTACAGAATTAATTTTATGATGTGTGGGAGGAAACCAAATTGCTAAGTTGAGACAAACTTGAAAATATAGAAATATGTTAGATAAACACAAATTGAAGATAAAAACACTGTAGTTAATATATAACTAAATTCTCTGGATTATGCATATAAATGAAAACTAATACATTATTTAAAATGAATAGATAGTACTCATTAAACAAAAAAACTAACAAACATAGTTATGAATGGGAGGTACACTAATGTGTGGAGTTTATTATTATTATTTTTATTACTTAAATTAGACCAAATCACACTAGGGGTATGTCATGATCGTCATGTGTACTCACTGATTTTAGGGTCATTCCAATTAATAAGATGTTATATGTATCCCACACTTAAATTTATAAATATGTGCCTAAAATTGAGATAAACATGACTGAAACATTAACTGTTTTTGCGGCCCTTGCCCACTATATTTGGATTTTTACCTTGAAATATAATTATTAATATACAAACAAACAAACAAATATATGTGCAAGCAGTGACATATATGACTCTAAAGATATTGAAATATTCTCAGGCTCCAAACACAGCAAAAAGCATGACAAATGGATGAAAAAGTGGAAAAGGCCATTCAGCAGGAAACCTAGATGTAATTAAATATGCTGTGCACTCAAAACACATCAGGACATTGTTATTGAAAGTTAGAATGACTTTGATAAAATATGTTGCGATAATGTTGGAGGAAAATAAACAGAATACATGGCAGAAGGTTGCTCGCCCACCATATGGAAGGCCTGGGTTCAATTCCCACCCAATACCCAAAACCCTGCCACCAGATGCATTGCATCTGGATACAATGGTAGAGTTGCATCTGGTGGGTTGATGGGCATCTGGTCTTCAGGCATAAAACCTGGTAACACAGTGATACTTGGACATTTTGGACATCATCAGCTGGCAGCTCGACTAAATTTATTGTTAATGCCTTGGTAATGCCTCTGTATTGATTCTTAACCACCATTATTGAGTCATTATTGATTCTTAAGCATAGGTTTCATCTCCTTATCTGTTGGGCAGCATTCAGTAGTGAAATATCCTCGTATTAAATCTAGGTCTGTGATGGATTGGCACCCTGTTCACGGTGTACCATGCCCCTTATATGTGTCTCCTGGGATAGGCTCCAGACCCCCTTTACATAGGATGAAGCGGTATAGCTTATTAATAAACGTAGATGAAAGTAATGACAAAATTAACAAAGTAATATTTTAAGGAAAAACACGATCATTAAACACAATTTGGAGTCGGAACCTCAAGTGTAGTTAGCACTGTCGCCTTGCACCTCCAGGATCCGCATTCAATTCTTGCCTCAGTGTCCTGCATAGAGTTTGCATGTTCTCCCTGTGCTTGGTGGGTTTCCTCCTAACTGGCAGCCCAAATTTCCCGGAATAGATTGTAGTAGAGTTGGTTTGTGTGAAAGTTGAGAGCGCTGAGTTGGACAGAGTTAAAAATTTTGCATATATATTTTTTATTAGTGTTTTGTTTCTTTATTTATTCTTCTTTCTTTTTCCTCACTTTTTTGTACACTGTTTGGATCACTTGATCACCTTTTTGCACAATAAACATCTTCCAGCACCGAAGTGCTATTGTCGTTGTGCCATCGACTTTTTGTCGAGGTTTTTTATAAAGGAAGAACCCTGAAGGTGGGCAGTGATGCAACATTGCCACTCCTTCGTGACACCTTAAAATGGATGTATATAGCAGGGATTTTTGGTTGTCAAAATATTAATTGCGTTATTAGAATTAGAATCTGAAACTAACCCAATGACTTGACAGGGACTCAAAAAAAAGTTTTAGAGGTGAGGTTGCTGAGTGCTTACCATTGGTCCACCATTGACATTGCTTTTGATGCTATTAAATGCATGTATATTGCTTTGTCAATGTCATGGTTTTAGAAGAGGCAGACGCAGATGCAGGGTGCACAACTTAGAATATTTATTTTCTTTCTTTACTTTCACACTCAAGTGTTCAAAACAAAACAAAAACAAAGAAAATAACCAACGGACAAAGGCTCCTGGCTGGAGCTGCAGACGGGCCCGCTGACTTGAAATCCTGGAAACTACAAAGTCTCTCCAACAGGAACTGGAAACACCAAAATGACTGAGAGCCTCTCAGTCTTGAACTTGACCTGTATTCAGAGTCTTCAGCGAACAGGCAATTGCCCAGCTCTACAGCTACGGCTCAGTCCTGGGGGGAGAAAACACAAACACGGATCCCGTGACGGCACAAGCACACACAACATATAGGTGAACAACAGTGAACAGACAAAGGTCTGTGGGACCGGCTGGTATAAATAGGAAGACACACGGGGAAGACACAGGTGAGCTTGATTTAGTGCTAATGTGAAACTCTCCTCCGGGAGTCTAGTAGTTTTTTCACACTGAACGCGGGGGTGCCCTTTATTTCCACAGCCCCAGGGAGCAATGGCTCCACTACGCCTTCGTCTAGCGGCCCCCGAATCACCGGCCTGAGAAGAGAGACATCGTAGACAGGTGTAGGGTTGAGCAGACCCCCAACTTGACCAAACACACAATCACATTCTAGAACCTCTTCCCCAGACATCATGGCGCCATACCAATAACCTTAGATCATTCGGGAACATAAAGGAGAGGTTGTAAAACTAAGCTGCAGGAAACTTAACCAGGCATGGGACAGGAAGTTTGCTATGCTTGAAGCTACACTAAAGCCAGATGCCTCAAACTAGACCCAAAACCATGGTGTAAATTGGTGATCCTGTAAACAAAGCGGACAGTTTTACAGCTTCACCCCGAGTTAGGGGGGAACCACCAAGTCACACTTTGACCATCTCAGCGACCCCAGGACACATGTGTTCTGCAATCTTTAAAGTGTGCCAGTAGGGCAAAATGCTAGAAACATATATTCAGTATGTTTTATATCTGTGTGTTATGTTTGATTATTCTACATAACTTTAAAGGTATTATAAGCATTTACAAACCCTGTTTATTAAACAAAGCTATAAATGAGTGTGTAACACTCTGTTACACAGGATGTGTGGTATCAATTGAGAGCTTATTTTATTCAAAGAACAGTGGTGTACACAGAAAATTGGTAGCATGAACAAGAGCTCATTTAAAAGTACTTTATAAAAGATAATTAAAAGTGTAATCGGCTTGGCCCCACGTGACAGCCGTAAACCCGGCCTAATGTATGCACAAAAAGGGGAACAAAGTGAGGCATGGCTAAGCCCCGCAACCACATCCGATTGGACCAATCATCCGTGGAACAGACTGACACACAGGGACAAAACTCAGTGTCCGGACTTATCCAAACACGTTAAATGTTCGTTTGTTCGTTCTACGTTCACGTCATCATGACCATCTGAAGTTAGCAAGCTCGCAGCTCGGGCTTCCGCCCTTGCATGCGCTACGCCGGCTTCGCTGACGTCATCCGCTCTTCAAGAACTCTCAATGAGACTTCGTGCCAGAACTGCAATGAAGAAACACACAGAAGTTGTTCCAGAGCGCGCCATCTGTAACCAGGCAACCAAGCCTTACCGAAGGGCTTTCCTGAAAGACCTCATTTCAACTACAGAGCACCAACCAATCAGCAACGCCGTGATTCCCTTCACCGGAGGCAAACCACAAGATGAGAGCGAGGCGTAATGCAAGTATACAAACAAAGCTGCATACTTCGCTGAAAATGGTGCTTGTTTCATACCTAAAACCATAAGATTAAACCCAAGACTCTGCTCTTGTGACTTTCTTTGGTCTAGTAAACAGTGCTAGATGAACTTCATTAACTTTCACCCTGCAAACTGTTGGAATGTTTGTGTGTGTATGTGTGTGCGTGCATGTATGTGTGTGTTCAAGTAGCACAGTTTCATGTATCGTAGATTAGTTCAAATAAATTCTTGTTTTTTAATAAAGAATTGTTGTCTTGGTCATGTATTTTAAAGTTTAAACATTTGCCCAGATCTTACGTTACCTTGCTCATAATTAGGTAAATACCAGGTTTTGTATTATCATCGTTGGCTGCGGGATAAATAGAATTGGTAAGATACACTAAATCATATTAAATGCTGGTCGGGTAGTTGATAATTAAAATTTATAGCGTACACTTTAAGTTTAACAAAATTAACTTGAATCCTTAAAGTTTCGATTCACCTCTGAACCAGAGCTGAAACCCTACATAAATGGTGGAGAATGCGTTGGCATTGAGTCCCCATTTAAAATATTACACAGGGTTAATACGAATATGATTGGGGAGCTGTAACTTAAATGAAACTGGATTTATATGAGCGAGGATGGGGAATGGACCAATCTATCTGGGGGTGAGCTTACGACAGGGGAGGTTGAGGTGAAGGTCCCGTGTCGAGAGCCATACCCGATCGCCTACCTGGAGTGGAGGACTTTCCCTTCGTCGTCTATCGGCATATTTTTTAAAACGACGAACTGCTTGAGAGATGCGTGTGCGCGCATTCTCCCATACTGTTTCCGCTCTCTTAAACCACTGATCCACCATGGGTACGTCAGTGGGAGTGGCATGCCAGGGACAGAGCGGTGGCTGGTGCCCAAGAACACACTGAAACTGCGTTAGGCCGGTTCGCGGAGTGACATAACGAATTTTGTGCGTATTCCGCCCAGATTAAACAGTCTGCCCATTCGTGTTGTCGACTGCTACAGTATGCTCAGAGGTATCTTCCGAGTTCTTGGACAGTCTGCTCTGCCTGTCTATTAGATTTGGGGTGATAACCCGACGTGAGGCTAATAGTGGTCCCCAATTTCTGGAAGAAAGCTTTCCAGACTCTCGCGATAAATTGGGGACCACGATCTGAAACAATGATGTTTTAAATTGGGGACCACGATATTTCTCCCCCCCACAGTGCAAACACAACCCGGATGTCATTCTCCGCTGTCTTTTCCTGGCCGAAAGATGGGACGTGCTTACGTCCATTGACTCTGGGAGGGACCCTTCATGAAGTTCAGGTGGAGGTTTGCTGAGGCTGTCGCTATGGCAGACCTCTGACCGCTCCGCCTGGCAACTGAGATGGTGTATGCTGTCGCTGGCTGCCCCTGTGAACTGTTGCGTGACGAAGCTGATTTTCTGTCGCGCCGCCATTTCTGGATACTCTGCCAAAAACAGCTCACAGGCTAGCAGGAAGCATTTGCACCCCTCCGGATTTCTAACGTATCTTTCTGGAGGAGCGGAGCGTGGTGGTGACGGTGCGGAGCGTCGGAGTGGGAGGGGAGAGGGAGATAGGGTTGTCATGAGCTGACTGACACTGTAGGCAAGATCATTGACCGCTCGTGCTCATTGACTGACTAGAGCTGCATGCGGGCACACTGACTTGAAATCCTGGAAACTACAAAGTCTCTCCGACAGGAACTGGAAACACCAAAATGACAGAGAGCCTCTCAGTCTTGAACTTGACCTGTATTTGGAGTCTTCCGCGAACAGATGATTGCCCAGCTCTACAGCTACGGCTCAGTCCTGGGGAGAGAAAACACGAATACGGATCCCGTGACGGCACAAGCACACACAACATATAGGTGAACAACAGTGAACAGACAAAGGGCTATGGGACCGGCTGGTATAAATAGGAAGACACGTGAACTTGATTTAGTGCTAATGTGAAACATATACACATGTAGACACACTAGGGGGAGAAAAAGTGGTGGCTCAGTAATCTGGTGAGCCAGAGCTTATTCCCCGAGACTGAGGTGGCACAGTTGTGACAGTCAAACAATAATTTAACAATAATTTGAAAACAAAAAACCATCAAAGTAAAAAAAAAAATAGCAAGCAATTAAACTGAGAAAAAAAACACTTGATTACTGAGATCCTTTCTGTAAAACTGGATATTCTGCATTTTGGGCTTCATGCACATAATTTTATAGTATAATGGTATAATTACTTATACCCACATTCTACTCAGCCGAATTTGCTACCGACCTCTCCCAACGTCTTCCGATTTAAATGGGATGTCATTGCGGGTGCTACCATTTCAATTAATTTTTCAAATGTAGCGACCCTACATCGAGCCTTTACCAATGTAAACAAATTCACAACGACATGAAAATGACTCTACAGTGAATTTTGACGCGACACAATAGCAAAGTGTTATTATAACGTTTCAATAGCAAGCAAGTACACTGTGAGATATCCTGTAAGTCCGTGTCTACTGTAAGGCTTCATCAAATAAGTCCTAAAGGTGAAAGCGTCATCACAAAGGATAAAATATGGCATGAGCTTGTCATCATTGGTCATGGGTTCTGGTGGAGGAAAGATTGTACTATCCTCTCTGCACTCCTTCAACTCATTGGCATTAAATAGCTGGGCATCTGACATACTGTATGTCCCACTGCTCCAATGTCTATAGGTCAATGGTATGAGGCCATTATCATATCGTCAACATCTTGGTAATAGCTGGTAGTGTTGTTAAAATTTTGCTTAATGTTGGTACAATTCAATTCAATTGTTCAATTCACTGTAGAGATGTTTTCATGTCTTTTTTTACGAATTTGTTTAAATCATTAAGGTCTCAATGTGGGGTAGCTCACTCACTCACTCATCATCTATACCGCTTAATCCTGTATTCAGAGTCACGGGGGGCCTGGAGCCTATCCCAGGAGACTTAGGGCCCATGGCAGGGTACACCCTGGACAGGGTGCCAATCCATCGCAGGGCACAGACACACACACATACACTCACGCATTCACACACCATGGGCAATTTGGGAACGCCAATTAGCCTAACCTACATGTCTCTGGACTATGGGAGGAAACCGGAGTACCCGGAGGAAACTGTGGGGTAGCTATGTTTGAAAAATTTTAAAAAATAGCACTGGATCCGATTACAAATCTTTAGATGTTGGGAGAGGTCGGTAGTAAATTTGGCTGTGTAGTATGCTAGTATAGTATTTATACCATATAAATGGTATAAATTATGTGCATGAGGCCCAAAATGCAGAATTTCTTGTTTTACAGAAAGGATCTCAGAATCAAGTGATTTTTCTCAGTTTAATGGCTTGGTAATTTTATATATAAAGGTTTGGGCTTTAAAGTAAATGCTACTGAGTGTGTACAGTATACGCGGTAGTGTATATATACATATGCGGTAGTGTAGTTGTAATTCTGCTTTATCTTTGTAGCAGTGGTACAGTTTCATTATCAATTCTTTAGGCCTCTTTATAACATTGTTAATTTTCTTACCAGCTTGCTATTGAAACATTATTAAATAGGGGTGCTCCCATCAGGATTTTTGGGGCCGATCAATCACTAGAAGCTGTATCGTCCGATACCGATCACAGATTAAAGGGTCTCCTTGAAGCCTTATCATGTGGCATTATTTATTAAATTATATTTAACAACAATGTAAATCAAGTACTGAAATTACAAGAAGGGGAATATAATGAATTGACAACTGTATTTATTGGCCAGCAACATGTGCAACACGTCAACTTAAAACTTAGCAGCCTGTTTGGTCAGTAATTGTGAACAGCTTAGAGCTTGACAAATACAACTTTCCTGTAGATAAAATAACAGACAAGTAGTATTTGAGTCGCCGGTGTTATGCGCTAAAAAGCCCCCCCCCCATATAATCTCTATCAGATATTATATAAGAACAGAAATTTATAGGTTTATTATTATCAAATATGATATCACTATTATAATTTATTATATTATAATTCACGTCACAGATGTCATGACCATTAATACAAATTCTCATATAATGTTTATTTTCTGACACATTTATTTTGCATGGATTTGTCATATAAACGTATAATGTCATGTATAATGTTTGCACTAAATAAATATTTGTTATGAAGACTTACACAATTTTTTTTTATTATAAAATAAGCAATATAAAAAAATCCATCTTGTATATGAAAAAAAATATTTAGGAAAAAAATTCCCATTCAACATGTATTTTTTTATATTGTTTATTTTATAATCAAATTTGTTTGGTCTAATTTGTAATTTGTAATTCATAAACCTATAAATTTCTGTTGATTATATGGGGGGGGGGGGTTAATCTGTGGCAGCCGGGCATTTTAGCACATAACACCGGAAGTTCTGCAAGGTCCGCAAGCATCCGTGAGGACCACCAAAAAAATTTAACGTGTAATTTTTCATGTTTAAAAGCTTGTTTAAAAAGTTTAACGTTTGACAAACATTTAATTTTTCGCGCGGAAAGATGGAAACGTAATCACAGCACCAAAACTCGTGATGAATCGTACTTACGGCCACCGTGCGAAACCGCGTAGGTGGTATTACCGACAGCTGAGTGAGTGGCGGCGCGCGAGTTGCTGAGCTCTCCCGCTCTCTCAAATGTCTGATGAGATTCGTGGTGTTAAAATGCTTTGGGTGCTTCCCGCCTGGTGGAATTGTCTTGTTACACAGGTTGCAGATTGCTAATCTATTGTCTTTTTCACACAACACGTAGAACTGCCAGATCGGTGAAGCCATTTTAACAGCGTGCAAAAAAATTGTCCCGCGAGTTTTGCATAATCTCTCGGCTTTTCTATATCGGCCATTATAGAGACTGCCGATCAAACTTCCCAAAGCTATTATCGGCCGATTATGATCGGTGACTGATCAATCAGAGCACCCATATTATTAAACCTTTAACCCAAAGCATTTCATTCAAGTATACGCTCACCGGCCATTTCACAGTTGATTTAAGTGACTTTAAACATGGCATGGTTGTAGCTGTAGATATTTCAGAATGAAATCTATGAGCTCTACTGGCATTTTTACTTGTAGCCATCTCTAGGATTTACAGAGAATGATCTGAAAAAGATAAAATATACTCTTTTTTTTGTGTGTTTTGCATTGTTGATGTCGTGGAGAATGGCCAGACTGGTTCGAACTGATAGAAAAGCATCAGTAACTCAAATAACTTTTTGTTACAACTGAGGTACTGTATGCCGAAGAGTGTCTCTGAATGCACAACACTTTGAACTTTGAAGCAGAAGGGCTTCAGCAGCAGAAGACCTCACTGCATGCCACTCCTGTCAGGTAATTGTAACGATGTGGGTCTCGGGAGGGGCGGGGCTGTGCAAAAATACTCTGCACTGTTCTGAACAGGAGATGCGGACACATAAACATGCAGTTGTCAGGCAACGCTGGCGTAAGGCAATCAGCCTGAACATGCCATGTTTATTTAAGGATCCTGATACCTTTGCACTACGTGCGATCATTTATGTAGCACCGGTAAGGTATCAGGGCCAAAGAAAGAAAGAAAGGAATAAAGAAAGAAAGTAAAAAAGAGAAGTACACAGAAAGTCAAGAGAGAGAGGCAAAGACCCAGCCTCTGCCTCCCTAAGATGCCGGTGAGAGAGACAGAGAAAGGGAGAGAGGGCGACACATGAGTTTAACATGCGCTCTCAGGTTAAGGTGTAAAAAACACAAAACTCTCTCTCTCTCTCTCTCTTACTGTATAAATCCTCGGTAAGGGCAAACATTCCAAAAGGAGATTTTTAGTTACCAGAGACACATACATTCTCGCGAAGACAGCGGAGCTCTGTTTGTTTTTTGTTTCCGGTTTTCTTTTGTTTCCCTTTTTAGTTTCTAATTAATAATCCCACGCCATCTCTAAATGTGGAGGTCTCCCAACTACTATTTCATTCACCTCTCAGAAGCCCTGAGTTAGGGCTCTTCCAGATCTGACCGTTAAGAACGCACGTTTCGAGAAAAGGGATCTCGCGAGTTGCCACAGCTGTGAACATGACGTACATTACCTCTAGGGGGCAGTCGTGTTTCAATCTGAGGTATTGTGTGTCTACTGAAGCCGAAAATGTGTTAATCTCTCTTAGGCGCCCATTGATGGCAAGTGACAGAGCTCATAAATGTGTCGAGCTCAAACTGATATGTATTTATTCTTAATTTTCTTTTCTCCTTCAATGATGATTCTTCGTTGACTGCGCTTTCTTCATTCAGTATTATTATTACTATAATTAGTAGTAGTAGTAATAATAATAATAATAGTAGTAGTGCAGTGAATTTATTATTATTATTAATATTGTTATTATTATTATTATTGTAACGCAAAAATGCAAAAAAGACGAAGTACAACAAAGAACACAAAAGCCTAAAACAATATTGTTTATTGTGTATATCCGCTTTAAATATACACTAAACAATAAACACTGCCTTTTGCGAAGTAAAAGTGAGTTGCTTGTGCACGCTTTTTGATCAAAAGGCTGACAAACGTGCGCGTAGATATGAGCAGATCCATCAATAAAACTGCTGACATACTCTCCCAGAAATGCAACAAACACAAAAATATATGCTACTCACTGAATACAACACAACAGCATGCAGAATCCCTGGGCTTTGACTGCGATTTCGCCATTCATTATTATTATTAGTAGTAGTTCACTCTAAAAAATGCTGGGTTTCTATAAACACATCGTTGGATTGTTTATGCTGGTTCTAGGGTTTCCTCCCTAGATCTTTTGTCTGCATCACAATGAACTGAAGCACAGCGCGTTGTCTAAGAAACAAGCATCTCGGTTTATTCATACAGATGTACCTGTTTTACAGTACAGAAAAATTTACCCTGACAAAGAGCAATATAAGAACAGTGCCAACTGGCACACCTAAAATAGATGCCGAATAATTTTTTATAGTCAAAACATTTTTTTTTCTAAACTTGTGCTATGTTGTTTACTTACAATATTTGTTCATTTAAAATGAGGCTTGGGCTCCGGGATGTTGAGCCTATTTCCTACGTAGTCTAATCAGAGCTCTACCACCCGCTCGGTTCATCTTCAATTCATAAATTATGTTCATAATAATGAAATGAGATGCCCTAAATTTTGCTTTAAAATTGCCCAAGACTTTCAAGACAATCTACCAGGTTTGTTTATTCTCCAGAGAAAGCATAATACAACTGTTCATACAGTAAATAAAAAGAAACGTATCAATATTCTGCGAAGAGATTCTGCAGAATCAAGTAAATTACAAACTCCATGTAATGTTGTAAAATATGAATGAAACAGTATTAGACACAACTATATGATATGGTAGTATAGACATTGAAAAAGCTACTTACACGAGTGCACAAATGTAAAACGCAATTGTTAATTTATTGTGCATATTTAACTTCATTCAGCCATTTAAGTTATATAAAAAATAACGTGCCTGCCAGCCCACTATTATTTTCTGTTCAAATTTAAAGATGCCAAATTTGTGTGCAAAAAGACGAAGTACAACAAAGAATTCAAAAGTGTATAATTATTAATAAAGTTAGCCTAAAACAATATTGTTTCCAATGCTGAAGCAAACGGGATTTTGTTTTTGGTTTACAATAGATCTTTCATGATGAATGTTTGTGTATGCGCTTTAAATATAGAGCAAACAATAAACACTTTTTACAAAGTGCAAGTGTCGTTAATCAAAAGGCTGATAAACACGTGCACAGATATGAGCAGATTTATCAGTAAGACTGCAGACATACTCCCCCAGACCCCCAGTTACTGTAATCCCTCTTCTCCCTCTTCTCCTCTTTCATTCACGATAGGTGTGAAGTTATCAAACTGTTTCACTGATGGGGGAATTGGCAGAATTGGGTTTTTTAAAAACAAATTAACAAGACTGAGCAGACATCTCTGCCTTAAAGGTATTTCACCAGGAAAACATAAAATAAATTGAAATAAAATGTTTAATGGTACCAATTAAATCAGACTTCATAGTTGGATTTGATACTTTGAGTGTAATTCATAAATTTGCTGAATATATTCATATTTTGTAAAATAACGAAACCCGTTTTCTTCCTAGACCTTTTGTCCGCATCACAATGAATTGAAGCTCAGCGCATCTTCTTTCCTTGTTTTAATCTGTAATATTTAAGTTAAATATATTTTGCATATATGCCTAAATATTCCTTTTTATTTATGGACAGATGTAATATCTTTTAACTGCATTATCGAGAGATGCGATGACTGACGGGAAATGTTAAATTCTCTTTTCCGGTGAAGTGAAGACCTGTTGTTTAGTTGTTTAGTCCTACACCGTGAGAGTTCCATCAGAACTGAGCAGTTTCACTCCCTGCGGTTTGGAATCACACTTAACATGGACACCCTATGAAGTATACAGTACTGTGCAGGGTACTTCAGGCCAATCGAAATGCACCTTGCGTATCATGAACTATGTGTGTGCGAACTAGGTGTATCTGCATGGAGAGTTTGTGTGTATGCGCACACGAGATACGACCAACACGCACGCGAGTTCATGATACGACCAACACGACACCGCGCTCCAATGTGAAGCTCTTTATTCAAGTCATAATATAATATATTTTTGCGGTGTAGTTTATTTTTTTGTGTGCACAAGAATTGCATTTCAATGAATGTCACATATGAGAAACGTGCACAAACACACAAACTCTCCATGAACATACACCTATGAGACGCGCAAAAACTACACAGCAAAAAAGTTATATTATATTATGACTTGAATAAAGCTGCTCACATTGGAGCGAACTGTAGTGTTGGAAAAGCCAGCGTTTATCTAACGAGTAGCCTATATTTTTGTGTTTGTTGCATTTCTGGGGCAGTATGTCTGCATTTTTATCACGTGTTTATCAGACTTTTGAATCAAAATGCTGTCTTTTATAAAGTAAAAGTTTACACACAAATCGGGGTTTACGCACGCCAATGAACAGCTTTATTTCAGTCATAAATTCACAATCACGTTCAAGCTATTATATCCAGCCGTGGTCAAATAATGGATCAAATAATTATTAAATGCTGGACACAAACAGCAAAAAAACATAATGATTATTAATACAAAAAGCCCGAAGCACTTCGTGTGCATATAAGAATATTTACTTAAAAATATTTTTTGGTCATTCATGTCTTCTGATGGTGCTCAATGTCTACATATTTTTACGTTTTAAGACACGTTGACATATTCACGAATCAGGACATAAATAAGTGTTTTTTTAAGACCATTTAAACTGAGGCATTGTCATGTCTTTTATTGTTTTGTCCCGCTTAAGACATTACAAAAACTATATAACAAACGTTTTATTATGAATTTTAAAGCACAATTTAAGGTATCTCATTTCACTATGATGAACAAAATATGAAGTACATATACACACACTCATCATGAAAAATCTATTGTAAAACAAAATAAAATTCATGTTTGCTTCAGCATTGGAAACAATATTGTTTTAGGCTAACCAATTATATAGAATTTTCATAATCCTTCGTTGTACTTGGTCTGGCTTTTAGACAAAGTCGTTCCATGCGCCTTCTGTTGAATATTCATGAAGCACAACACATTTATTTAATTCTTAAATGATGGTTGTGGCATTCCGTGGAAACTCCTGCTGAGACAAGAATTTGACATAAACAGCATGAAAACATGAATTCACACTTTCACACAATGGTTTAGAATACTCACACACAATGGTGTGGCACATATTGGAACCCTTAGTTTAGATTTAGCATTGTTTATTGTTTATTAAGTATTGTAGATGACCATGTCTGTCCCTTTAAGACAACAGGATAACTCACAATTTCACAAAGCTAAACTCATCTCAAACTTGTTTCTTGAACATAACAATGAGTTCACTGTAGTCATATGGCCTCCATAGTCTCTAAATTCCAATCCAATTGAGCCGGGTCCAACAGAGTATACAATCCTTTGGCATGTGGTGGTATGGGAATTTTGCTTCATGGATGTGCAGCCGACACATCTGCAGCAACTGCATAATGCTATTATGTAAATATGGACCAAAATCTTTAAATAATTTTTGAGCACTTTTTGAATCTGTGCCATGAGGAATTATGGCAGTTGTGAAGGCAAAAAGGGTCTAACCCGGCACTAACAAGATGCACCTCTTAGTGATTCAGTCGGTAAGTGTATGTGGTTACTAGACAAGTGTAATCAGGTAATTTCTGATGTTTCCACTGAGAAGTGTGTCTCACATTTAGTCCCATATCATTTCCCCCTGTGGCCCACATGATGTCCATTATAAACTGGAAGTGGGATTCTGTGTAGGACATAACAAATCTGTACATGCACATTAAACTTGATGTCTTTGAACACTTGACATGTAGGGAGGTGTTTTTTCCTTATAGTGGCTCATATGTTATTTCTTGATATCTGTAAATACTGTGTCTTTGTATTTTGAACTATATTATGTCACTTACTAATGAGAGCAGTGGTGGGATTTTGTTTGCACAACCAATATTTCAGGTTGTACTATCTGAGGGAGCAATAATCAAAATTATTTTTGCAATGTTCCTGTCTATATTCTTTACTTCTTTAAATATCATCATGGTCTACAGTCTTTGGAGTAAGCCTGTTTTTAAAGAGACTCCACGCTACATTCTGTTTGCCCACATGCTTCTCAATGACTCAATTCAACTTCTCTTCACATCCATGTTACTCATTGTGAGTCTCTCTTTATTAAAGTTATTCACTGCTACGTGTGCTTTTATAGTTTTTGTTTCAGTTACAACCTTCCGTAACGCACCATTAAACCTGGCAGTGATGTCATTAGAGCGTTATGTAGCTGTATGCTTTCCTCTAAAACATGTTGAAATAGCCACTCAGAGAAGGACGTATGTTGCTATTGGAATTATTTGGTTTATTGGTTCCATAAACTTTGTAATTGATGTGTTTTATATAATAGTAAGTGATTCTAACTATTTCACCTTACAAGTATTATGTGGAAGAGAAACACTTTTTGTCAAACAATGGCAAACTGATGTTTATCGAGGATTTAACATAGTCTACTTTGTGTCAGTCTCTATCATCATCCTTTTCACTTATATCAGCATTTTGGTCACAGCAAGGTCCATTTCCTGCAATAAGGACTCTGCCACAAAAGCCCACAAGACTGTATTGCTGCATCTCATTCAGCTGGGTCTGTGCCTCACCTCTTTTCTTTTAAGCATTATTGAGCAAGCTGCATCAAAGATTGACAACATTAAACTTTATATAGATCTGCGTTATATAAATTATTTGTTTGTGCTGGTCTTGCCACGCTGTCTAAGTCCACTTATTTATGGACTGAGAGATGATGCTGTACGTCCCTTATTCGTGTATTACTTTCTTTGTTCCAAATATAAACACGGGCCTACTGTAAATGTTCACTAAATTAAAGATGTAAGTTGCTTCAAATTGTTAAAAGTCATGTTTTATTTTAATTTAATTGAAATTCATATATATTTTTTTCTCCACACAAGGCTGTTAGCCATTCCACCTCATACTGGTTGGCAGACTCATACCCCCCAAAGATAAGCCCTACTATTGTTGTGTCATCTGCAAATTTGACAAGGGTGTTACTATGCTGTCATGAGTGTAACAGGATGTAGAGCAGGGGGCTCAAAACACAATCCTGCGATGACCCGGTGCTGAGGCTGATGGCTGGCTATGTATGAGGGCCCACTCGCACCCTCTGACTGCGACCACGAAGAAATCTCCTAATCCATACACAGATGGAATATGGAAGTCCCAGATCCAGTTTATGGGCGGGGGTGGTATTAAACGCAGAGCTCTAATCCACAAAACGTAGCCATTAAGCCGATAAAAAGCTGTTAATGTGGCATCCTCTGTGGATCTGTTCACCCTGAATGCAAACTGGTGAGTGTCAAAATTTGGTGGGAGGAATGAAATGATGTGACCCCGTACCAGCTTTCTGAAGCACTTCATCACCACAGGGGTGAGAGCAACTGGCCGGTAATCACTGAAACTGTTCATTTGTGATTTTTTAGGCCGGGGGACTATAGTCGAGGACTTTAGGCAGGGTGGAACAGTGGACTGAGACAAGGACTGATTGAAAATCCTGGTGAGGACTCCAGCCAGCTGGTCCGCACAGTCCTTCAGCACCCTTCCAGAGACACCATCCGGTCCCGCAGCCTTCCTAGTGTTTATGATCTGCAGGGTACGCCTCACCTCCTACTCTTCTACTGTTCATTCTCCATGAGCCCCTAGTTGATCCACCTCAAAACGGGCAAAGAAGTAGTTCAGCTCCTATGCCAGCGAGTTAAAGTTATTTAAGTTATGTCTGTGTTCTGTTGAATAGCTAAATCAAAATACATAAATCTAAACATAATATTGCCCCTTTATGGTCAATGAATTTATTTTATGGTGTGTGGGAGAAAACCAAATTGCTAAATTGCCAACTTGTTTGATTGTTGAGACAAACTTGAAAACATAAAAAATATGTTAGATTATAAAAACTAATTCAAGATAAAAACGCAATAGTTAATAATTATTTAATAAATAAATTTTCCATATTATGCATGTAAATGAATACCAATACAGTACATTACTAAAAATCATGAAATAAAAAAACATTTTTATTAACCATTTTTATATAACTATTGTGTTATTATTATTATTATTATTATTATTATTATTATTATTTGAATTACTTAAATCAGACTGAGTCTTGGAATATGTCATGATGGTCACGTGTCTTCAGTGATACTTAAACTTGAGGGTTATTACATTTTTAAGATGTTATATGTAGCCCACACAGCGATTTATGAATATGCCTAAAATGAAGGTAGAACATAACATAGAACATAAGGTAGAACTGTTTTTGCCTGTCCTAACCCAAATATTGGATTTTACCTTTAAATATAATTATTAATATACAAACAAACAAACAAATATAATTGCAACCAGTGACATATATGACTCTGAGGAAATATTCTCAGGCTCCAAACAGAGCAAAAGTTAGAATGACTTTAATAAAATAATGTTGTGATAATGTTGGAGGAAAATTTACAGAATACATGGTAGTAGGTTGCTTCCCTGCTATATGGAAGGCCTGGGTTGTTCGGCTCAATGAGCTCGGCTCAAAGCTCAAATGCCTTGCTAAGCATCTACACTTCTGTACTGGAATATCTTTGACGTTAAGGGTTTTTCTTCTTCTTCTTACCTCTTCCCCCATTTAATGTGGGCTGTTCTTTCTCACTTTTTAGTAGCATATAGACTTCCAGTGGAGGCTATTTGCCATGTGGAGGGGGAAAAAAAAAAA